>PPHD01015696.1:0-15954 GCA_002909625.1 Bambusicola thoracicus
TTTTTTTTTTTTTCTTTTTTTTTTTTCCCTTAACACACCTTCAGGTCAAAAGGAGAAATTGGTTAAATGATTTTGACCTTCTGGTACAATAGAAATTTGAATAAGCTTTTACATCTTTCTCAATACTCAGAGTTGCACTTCAAATCTAAAGGAGAAAACTGAGAACTTGAGAATTGGGCAATTATCCACAGCCCCTTGTTGCTGTCATTGATCTACATGAAGGGATGAGGAAGTAACAAAATGTCAGCAAGTCATTGTATCGTGAGCTGGAACAAACCACTTTTAAGAGCTCCTGCTTTTTTGAATTTGTTTTTGAGATGCATCAAGTTCATATGCAATCAGGATATGATGTGAAGAAGGTTTTGTGCAGTCAGGAATGAAGATTTAATAGCCTGATAAGTAGAGAAGCTTACAGATAATTTCAAGGTGTTAATCTAACCTTGCTGTGCCTTTAATCTTTAAGCATTCCTGGAGAATGTGAAAAACAAAAGCTGACTGTTGTGATATCATAGAGTAGGCATGGAGAGAAAATTTCTTCCAGCAGAGCAGCTTTTAAATAAATTATTGCTTTATTTTTTTTTCTCCATGGTTGGGAAAAATAGCTCTAAGATGGATTTAAAGGAAAGTGAATTTACTAAGTGTCCTGCATCTTTCTCTCCCACTAATTAGTAACAGTCAAATGCTCTTGTTCTGCAGACACTGACTACAAAGAAAAGGATAAAGAACTTGAGAAAGACTCTAGAGCTGAAATAATTAGGCAATTTATCATTTAGGGTAATTGGACTTGTGCAAAGCAGTGTTATTTACCACAGGTTTCCATTTCTCTTAACCGGGTGTGAAAAATACAGCTACATCGATTGGGAAATGCTCTTGGTGCTTTTTCCACAATGCATTGTGCCAGAGACTCTCAGTTCAAAGTGTGATGTTCCTCCCAGTGATTTCTTTTCCCTCAGTGATCTTCAGAAGCAGCGTTCAGCTTCTAAAACCTCAAACCGAAATTAGATTAAAGTGCCCAATATGGGGTCAGAAATGGGAGGGAAAGAGAGACGAGTTTCCACCAGGGAATTTTCACTTAACAAATGAAAGCCTTTGCTTTGTTTCAAAGGAAAAATTGCACATCTTAATCACATCGGTAGCCAGCTGAGGTGTTTATGCTAATTTACAAAGGTATGTAAGTATAAGAATCAGGGGGTCCAAAACTCCTGCCTCTGTGATGTGAAAAACAGGCATTTAAGTACCGCTGGCAGATAGCTCTGATGTTGTTTCAGTTTAAGGGAGAACTGAGGAAGCAGGTGTGAAGGCTTTCCTTGAATTTCACCTTACAGCTCTCTAGCAGTATGAATGACCTTTCCCTCGGATAATCAGCAAACTTTGAGCATTAAAAGTGCCATGGGGCTCAGCCTAGCCAGAGGCTGAGGTTTCCCTTCATTCCTTAAGCTAGAGGGCACAGCTGCTCCTTTGCAGTGCATCAAATTATTGCACTCTCCCAGCTTTCTACCATTGCCCTCTGTTTTCGAAGATTGCATCTTCACAAGCAGCTATGTTTGTGGCAGATGCTCCAAAAATGTTCAAAATCCTGAATTTTGCCCTCTGAAACACCTGGTTGATGGTGTAAACCCAATGTTCTCCCACACCCAATTTCTGAGGTACTTCCCCCAAGCTTTGGGTAGAGGAGGCTAAGTAGTAGGGTAATTGCTGGGCTGAGGTCAATGGGGTGAAGTTCAACAAGACCAAGTGCCAGGTCCTGCACTTCGGCCTCAACAACCCCAGGCAGTGCTACAGACTTGGGACAGAGTGGCTGAAAGACTGTGTAGAGGAAATGGACCTGAGGGTATTGGTCGATGCACGGTTGAACATGAGCCAGCAGTGTGCCCAGGTGGGCAAGAAGGCCAGTGGCATCCTGGCTTGTATCAGAAACAGTGTTGCCAGCAGGATCACTGAAGTGATAATTCCCATGTACTCAGCACTGGTGATGCTGCACCTTGAGTACTGTATTCAGTTTTGGGCCCCTCACTACAAAAAAGACATTGAGCGTGTTTAGAGAAGGGCAATGGAGCTGTGAGGAGGTCTGGAGCACAAGTCTTATGAAGAATGGCTGTGGGAACTGGAATTGTTTAGCCTGGAGAAGAGGAGGCTCAGGGGAGACCTCATTGCTCTCTATAGCAACCTGCAGGGAGGTTGTGGAGAGGTGGAATTTATCCTCTCATATAATTAGCAATGGGATGAGAGGGAATGGCCTCAAGTTGCACCACGGGAGAGACAGGTTGGACGTCAGGAAAAACTTCTCTGAAAGAGTGTGCAGGTGTTGGTACAGACTGCCCAGGGAGGTGGTAGAGTCACCATCCCTGGAGGTGTTCAAGAAATAGATGCTGTACTGAGGGTCACGTTTTGGTGGGTAGTATTGGTGATAGGTGGGTGGTTGGACTGTATGATCTCGGAGGTCTTCTCCCCCTGGGAGATTCTATGATTTTATTAATTGTTATTTTAAAGTAATTTTGCTGTACCCATCTGTTATTAACCAGCCAGCAGACTCCCCCACTGGGAAGAGAATCAGGGGAAGAGGCAATGTTTTAAAGCATTTTGCTGCTTGCCTGCAAGAAATTCACAAATATCTGCTGCCAGGCTGTTGTAGATGGGTGCCATGGAAGTGCTTTTAAGTGGCACAGCTTGACATCCGTTGCATGCATGTCTTCAGAGAGTGTCACGGGTTGTGTGTTTTTTTTCCTGCCAACAGCTTGTTATTTTAAAACAGTTGTATGTGCTTGATGTTTTCTTTAGCAAGGAGAAAGTCATGACTACCAGCAATTTTCTGTGGAGATGCAAGGAGTAGTAGGTTGTTACCTAAAATATTGCCTTTATCCCGAGCAAGCTGATTGTATGATGAAATGTAAAATACAGATATGAATTTGGTAGGGCATGATCCCTCGCCAGAGGAGTGTGTGAGGTCAGGTACAGAAAGGAACATCTCTGCCAATGCAGTCAAATTATCAAATGAAGAACATTTCAACATTTGTCAGTTTTTATGTCATATCATGATTTGATGGCTATTGATGTTGATTGCTTTTGTAGAACAGTGTCTTGACTGACATTCCATGGTTTTGGAGTTGCTTGGCTTAGGGCTAGGAGCCAAAAATTTTTCTGGTAGCTCTACTGATTTACAAGGGCTGTGTAAACTCTGTTTTTACCCAGCACAGTAGGAAGGTAGGAATCAAATGTTGGGGCATGATTCTTGTGCTCACAGCCCCATGGAGCAGTAAGGACAGTGGCAGTCTTTCTCCCAAGCTGTTTCTCCAGGCTGGGTTAGACGTGCATCTGAGAGCTTGCCTAGTGATTCATGCTTTGTTTTCCTTTCCTGAACCATTTGCTTCTTTCCTGAACATACAGATCTTTGCAGAGAACTGTCCGGGGAAACTACTCTACCCACGTATGCCTTGTGGATAACCTTGCTTGTTGTTTTGCATTACGACAGTTGCCTGTGCTTTGCACAGGGTCTGTAATCCTTCTTATTTGATTCTGCAAAGCAGCTTATCTGTTTCTTCTACTTACCCAGAGAGATGAGTGGTTCATTTACCTACAAGTCTGAACAATGTTTAACTCAAGCTCTAATTTCAGGCCATTCTTTAGGCTGGGTATTCCACCTCTTCAGCACTGCAGTCTTCTGCCAGTGGGAGCAAGATGTTGTGTGTTTTCTAAATATTTTAGGTTATTTTAGCACTTTTCGTACATTAACACTCAAATGATACATAAGTACTAACCTAGAAATATATGTGCAAGGCTTGTAATATTAATGGCCCTGGTTTTTACAGCAGAACTCAAGGAAGCACAAAATTCAGAAGTTTTAGTGTGAGTAAAAGAGATCTCATAATATTTGCAAGTTCTGGTTGATTTAAATGCCAAAGAAATTTTCTGTAAAATAATATGGTGCTTTGCACATGGGTTTAAATGCTAATATGTGGATTTTCATTGTGTAGAGATCTGAATCGCTACACGCACTCACTAGGTCTACTGGTGTGCTTAAGTTAAAGGATGTGCATCGCCCTGTGCAAGGAGAGAACTGCAAATATCTTTTTCCTGGTGCTCTGAGTAGTCTCACAAAGCAGTATCTTTCCATTCTGCAGGAATAAAAAGAAGAGATATTGTCTATGAAATTAATTAAACCATAGATTTTAAGTTTAAGAGATCATCACCGTGCAGTCTAATCTTGTGTACAACCAAGGACATAGGACTTCACTGAATTTAATCTGTTTAAATTAGTGTATCTTTTAAAGAAAACTCCCAGTTGCTTGAATTAAATGGCATTAAATGTCTTTCCAGACTTTGAAAATGAAGAGTCCTAAGAAAAACAAGTGAAACAAAATGCTTTGTTAATCTTTTTAATTATCCTTGTTCCACTGTTGCAAGTTTGACTGTTCCAGAAACGTTGCCGTCAACATGCTGTCCTTACAGAATTGTGGAACCCTCCGTGTTTTGCATTAATTAAACATATAAATCCTACAAACCATATGTAGGGTAATTGCAAATGAAGAGCCTGATTCTCAGCTTCCATTTATGCCCATTCATCACTCCTGCAGTGGGAATGGGTTGTCAAGGTGTGCACGCCATCCTTACACTTACCTGCAGCAGTATTACCATCATCTTATTCCTGTCTGGTGCCATCTTGTTAACATATAAACAAGTGCTTGAAGCAATGATAAGGCTTGTTTATACTGCTATGGTGGGACCTTAGTGTAACTGAGGACTGGGCTCCGAAGACAATTCCTTGTGATTACAGTCCAGTTACTGAAAGGAAAACAGCAATACTCAGCTTGCTTGCAAGCAGCACAAAGCAAAGCAGTAATTCAGAAAATGATTAGAGGAAGGGAATAAAAAAACATGACACACACCAGCAAGTTTTCCTTCTTTATTAATGGAAGAATGTGAATGCTTTTTGTCATGCTCTGTGGTTTGATATGAGAGGTATAAGCCATGCAAAATAATAGCTTCTCTTACAAAAGTTAAAGATGGAGTGGAAAAAATTGTTTCAGTCCTTTTGGTTCACAATACTTTCTTTTTTATGCACAGTTGGACTGAAGTAGGAACTTTGATATAGGAATGCAGATTATTTGATTGAATTTTGCATCTTGCTAGGGGTTAACTTTGTTTTGTGGAGTGATGATATCAAGATGCCTCTAACTTAGTAAATCTGCAAAGGCTTGATCCAAAGCCTTGGGAGGGTGTTGCTTTGGTTCAGATGCTAAGTGAGAAGGGTGCTGTGCTTCTGTAATCAAGCAGCTGCTGGAGCTGCACTCAGGGTTGTTGTTGTGTGCTCAGCCCCCAGGACCAGCTGCTCAGCTGTAATTTGGGGCCAGTGCTGAGGGGGAGTGAGGGACATAGTAAACATGCAGACTAGCAGTAAATGACAGAAAGGATATGATATGTAACATTAACCAGGCTCAGTGTTTGCTTAGGCTGTGGAATAGTATTTTAAATCAATCTTTTATTATCACTGGAGCCTTAGCTGTGCACTTAAACGGAGAACAATGCAAGGACATGGAAACGGTGCAAAGTTCTCTCCTAGCTCTGATTTTATAAGAAAACCAGAGATAGATCCAGGTCATAACATGCAAATGTGAACTTTTTCCATGTTTGGCAGTGTTTGGAACTGGGCTCTGGTTTCATCTCCGTTCCTGCCATAAGGATTCATCTCATTCACCAGTCAGATTGTGCATAAATCCAGCAGGGAATGTCACACAAGGAATCCTCCCGCTCCTACTTGCTCTTTCTGGCAATAGTCAATCTACCACGGTTTTGTTGACTCTCTTCCACTAGTTAGTTATCGTTCTACTAAATGAGAATTCTGTTTGTTTCTATTTTTAATGTTTTGCCCTTAGATTCCCCTGAACTTCCATCATCCTTTGACATCTGAGATGCACATGAGATATTTTCTCCTCACTGTGCAGTTGTAATTGTATTCTGCAATGATATCAGCTGTTAGTGTTTTCTCATAAAATTGTTCAGTTCCTAAGATTTTGTTTTGTAGAATGTCTTTCTTCAAATTGTATTTGCCTATGTAGTTAAGAGGATAGACAGTATCTGTGACTGTTTTCAAAGGTTCACCTGTGGTTTTTTAACATTCTTTGAAAAATGTGGACATCAGAATTGGAGAAAGTATTCTAAAATCAGTGTGCATCAGTGTGAAACATTACCCAGCTTATCTCACAGACCTAGTTTTACTCAGTGCTTGCTTGTTTCAAATGATGTAGCTGGAGTTTAGCATTTCTAAATTATTTTAGATCTTTCATTGTATTATTTTCCTTTTTCTATAGTTCTATAAATACACTGAAAGAAATTAGATGCGAAGTGTGGGCAAAAGTTGGGATTTGGAGCAGGTTGATTTTACAGGAAAACTGTTAGTAGATCTCCTAACTCCCCCCGAATCAAAACGTTGCTGGAATGCTTGCTTGGTTGAAATCTGAATCCTATCTTTTATATTTTTCAATGTTTCAGATGAAGGAAGTAATAAATTTAATCCCACTAGCACTCACTCTTTGCAGAGAAATGTGTAGCCAAGAGACACTTACTGTGCGTATGTAGATGTATAAATTCTAAGCAGTTCATTGACAAACACTACCAAGCCCTCATGAATGTCTTTGCACATCTAAATTTATGTGCACTTATATATCCTTTAACACTGAGCTGTGCTTTAGGCTGGTAATTGTAGACCAGCACACCAGTAGGTGTGCTTTTGAAAAGGTCTTGGGAGAACTTCCTTTTCTAAGTCAGCAGTGGGGAGAAATTGTTTTCCATGTTTTGATTTTAACCTCTTCATTTTCGGACTGTATGAAGCAAAAAGAGAATCAAACACATCCACGTTATCAGCTGGAGATGGTAGGTTTCTCCTACGGTAGACTCAATTCTGGTTCATCCAGCTAACACTAAAGACATTAAATGGAGATGTTTGGTTTTGGTGCAGGAGGGATAAGCTGCAGATCACAGAATCACGGAACTGTAGGGGCTGGAAGGGACCTCTAGAAATCATCAAGTCCAACTCCCTGCTAAAGCACGTTCCCTACAATAGGTCACACAGGAAGGCATCCAGACAGGTCTTGAATATCTCCACAGAAGGAGACTCCACAGCCTCTCTGGGCAGTCTGTTCCAATGCTCTGTCACCCTCATAGTAAAGATGGTTTTCCACATATTTGTGTGGAACCTCCAACATTCCAGTTTTTGGCCATTGCTCCAGATCTTGAACTTAAAATTCCTTCAGGGCTTGTGAATGGTATTTTGTTGAGACTTGGAACAGGGAGAGGCAGAGCTGCAAAAGCAACACACAGAGATGTAACGTGCCATTAAGCCTGCAGCACTGGAAGGTCTGGACAAGCACTAGTTAAAGCTAGTTAATTATTTAAGAAAAAAATTATGAAGCATAAAATATTCAAAGTGCCTGTGTCTGATGCATGCCATTGCCACAATGCTGCACACACCTGGATTTTGAATTCTCGCCTCTTTATTATGCTTTTTTAAAGTAAAGATGTTTCACTACTAAAGACGGAATAATTATTTGTCAGGCATTAATAATAAACAAAACATAGGGGAGAAATTTTTTTGTTTCTTCCAGAGGGGGATATACCTTCCTCCTTTAAAATGAAAATCATTTACAGCGGTCCTTCGCGCTCTCGGAAATGAATAACTTACTAAGTGTTGTGATAATTGTGCAGAGAACCCATTACGGTAACACAGTGTAGCTACAAACTGACTGGGAAATTGGTGCCTTGAGTCTGAAATTACATGTTGCAGTTACCAGGCGTCATTTCAGATTAGCTGTACCTGTCTGGTGGCAGCTCCTATAGAGCCACGTTGGTGAGTCAGAGTCCTACCGTTTTCCTCTCTTAGAAGCTGGCCTGGCAGAGAGGGCTTGACTTAGAAACAAAGGCTCAGTAAGAAATCAGGCTACACTGAGCTGTTTGAGCCTAGAGACAAGGTCTGCTAGAGAAGTTAGTTGGAAACCTCAGCAAAAAAACGCCTCCTGCAAAAGCTTGGAGAGGGTGTTATGCTGCTTACATACCCAGTGACAACTCTCGAGTACCTGGCACTCGCCTGAACCCTCTGTTGACATCTGCACACCTGTTCTTAGCAGGCAGAAGGCAACATTTCTCCTTCTGTATCTAAAAATGGCACTTCTCACACACACACGAAAAAAAAGGCTGTTAGTCACGGTCTCTTTGCCAAACTCCATTTACATGTTGGCTGCCTGAAGTTCCATCTGCAGCGTCGATCGCCTGACATTGGTTCACTTCCTGTCCTAAATTGCTAAAAAACCCCAGTGTGTGAAATGCTGGCCCCGTGGCTTTTTCAAGAATAGATCATCATCTCCTTCCCTGCCTCTCCTCTGCGTGCTCTCAGCTCACTGAGTCTCCATCACCACTCACCGTACCATCAGCATTTGCCAATGTGGATAAAGCTGGGCCTGGCTGATCCTTTAGACCTGGGCCAGCAGACCTCAAAGCTGGCACTTTCCAGCTTCTCTGCTTGCGATGCCACATACACTCGCATTTCTGCTGCTGTGATCTGAAGTTGGGTCACGACCCAAAACATCACAGCCACTGCCTGGCGTGCATAACTAGTTTGAGTCACCTTGCTCAGCAGGACTACGTGTGTGGGGAAGCAGCATTCTGAATGTGCACCGAGATCCTTCGGGGTATGAGTTTTATAAATGACAGATGTTGTAAACCCTGACTTCCTGATGGCAAGCACTGGAGCGGAACATTCTGTCATCAATGCTTATTATCTCAAGATTCTTAATTAGTTTCATTGATAATTTTGGCACACTCGAATGTCTCAAATGCTTAAATATTTCAGTACTTATTTGCTGGAAAGTCTCTCTGTCGTATCTCTGTTGCAGGAATACCCCAACTCAGGATTTTCTGTGATTCTACGATAACTCCAGACTGCAAATGGGAAAGTGGTGGCCTCTGTTCCTTTTGAGCCCCAAATGGGAGCTGCTCTCTGAGAGCTGATGTTACCTCTCATCATAAGCAGTTGCAGAGCACCAAGGTGGCTGGTTTAGGAGCACCAGAAGGAGGAATGATGAAAAGGCCTAGTTTTCTCTCTCAGCTTTGAATGCAGCATTTTTCCTTCAATCTGTAGTCTACCATTGAGGCATCCCAGCTGAATGCCCAGGATCATTTGGAACAGTTCAGTTCCTATGGAGAAAGATATTTCAGCTAGATGTTTTCCAGATTTAAGCGATTATACCTGGAGGAGGCTTCCTGCGGTGCTTTTTTCCTCTCCTTTCCACTTGTGCTGAGGGCAGTGGATTTTGGTGTCATGGTTGGAGATCAGCGAGTCTCCCTGCTGCATTTAATGTGCATCTCAAGCTCTTGCCCACCTGGGTCAGATGTGTAGGGTGCACACACACAGGGGAGCCTATGGGTCACTGGACCCACTTTCATCCCTCATAGCACTTACAATATCTCATGTCCAAGCTAAAACCTTTCTTCAGTCACAAGGGTTTTCACTAGAGAACATGGCATGTCTAGTTTATACACAAGAAAAAAGAAAACCAAAACACCAAAACCCTCTAAAAGTCAAATTCTCATAACTATTTACTTAAACTGTAGGCCTGAATGCTGAACATCTGCTGTAAATTGATGGTATAAATTCGCTGTTTGCTTCAGCAGAGAATTTGGCTTTGTGCCCCTGGATCTTTAAGAAGGGAATGTTTTAAACCTATGGTTAGGAGATGAAGCACATTCATATCACTGCTTTAATCAGATTTCTTTATTCTTCTTTTTCTTTTCTTTCTTTTTTTTTTTTTTTTTTTTTTTTTCAGACCAAGATGTTATTTTTTTCAGAGCCCCATTCCTTGAATGTTCCCCATAGGTGGAATGTAATTAAACTCCGCTGGCATCTCCCCCTGCTGGGATTTAGACGAGGGACAGATCTTTAGGAAGCATAAAACAAATACTGTGAAAAAAGAGACCTTGTTAGAAGAGTTGCCAGAGAATCAGCTCTGCTTCATTTACAAGCTGATAGTTTTGAAAATCTGCCCTTTCTCCTTTTGTGAATTGGTTTCTAGAAATCGTTAATTAATCACTTAAGCACCAGGGGCAGGGGAGAGCCCACCAACCTTTTGCAGCTCTGGCCCTGCTTGTGGGCTGAGAGTGCACACACTGAGAAGCACTTTCTGCCTCAAACTGTGGCTTCTGCTTAGAACAATTCAGTGGGGCAGGCATTGCTGTGGCGGTGCTGAGGAGGGAGGCTCTGACAGCAGCCCTCAACATGCTGGCATGAGGATGGCCTGACCCAGCAAAGGCCCCATGGCCGAGGACACAGGGCAGCTCCAACCCTGGCCTGCTCAGATGTGGTTCCCTCAGCATGGCCTTTCGAGTGCAGAGAGGCCACACACTGTTCCTGTCCCCAGTGGCTGCTGCCCGACTGCTGTTCCCATGCTTTGCCTCAGTTGCCACCGACTGCAGGAAGATCACAAAACCACAGAATTGCAGTGGTTGGAAGGGATCTCTGGAGATCTAGTCCAAACCGCTGCAAAAGCACATTCCCCATAGTAGGTTCCACAGAAAAGCATCTAGGCAGGTTTCGAAGAGGAAGAGAAGAATTCACAACCTCTCTGGGCAGCTTGTTGCAGTAAAGAAGCTCTTCCTTGTTTTATATGAAACTTAAGATAATTGTAGGACCTGCCTTGGTTCTGGGGGCATAAATGCAGAGTAACCTTGTCAACTTGGGTCTACTGTAACTGGGATGAGAGTCTGTCTTCACATATTGCTTGACTAATGGTTTACAGATGCAAACGTGAGGTAATAGTAGTTTGAGATGAGTTCCTAGTGAATTGGTGTCTGTATTGCTAAGCAAGTTGCACCCTAACTGCGACTGCTTTCAGTGGTCCTCCCACCTCAGGATTTAAGATGTTCTCCTTGGGACTGGGAAAAGCCCTAATGCTGGGAATGAGTTATTTCTTACCTGCCTGACACGGGGTGGCTGCGAATGATGGGGCAGAGTCAGGCTGCTGTCTGCCCATGTCACCAGCTGCAGCTGCGGAAACACAAAGTGAGTGCAGCCCCTCCTCGGGAAAGTGTATCAACTTTTAACAGCCCTTTGCACAATGGTGCATGGAGGAGCAGCATTCAGAGATTTCTTAAACCAGCAGGGGTAAAGCATGCAGCATGCTGTACAACAGCTACAAACATTTACAGCTTGTGGGCCAGCCAAGTGCAGGTTTTCATGGGGTATGTGTTAACCCCATCAATTTGTGGTTTCTACAAGTACACATGATTAGCACACTGCCATAGCATAAAGAGACTGTAGGGCATCATGAAGTTCTCGCAACATTTTTCTCCCTTCATTATCCATCCCCTCTTCCCCACTCCTTCCTTCCCTCCTCTGTTTTGCTGTTCTCTCCATGCCCCACCATGCACATGGGTGCTGGCCCTTTGAACTGCTGCTGTTTTGTGAGGGACCTTTGTGCCATCATGTTTGGTGTTGGAGGAACCATGTAGAAATAGGACCTTGGATCAAAAATCAGTCTTACTCCAGAGGCCTCACATCATTTACAAAAATAAGTACCAAGTTCACTATGGAAAAAACAATCAGGTCTGTGCATCTGTTCACTGCTATTAAGAATATTAGTTTTCAAGAGTGATCCATTATTCTGCAAAGTATCTTACTTTGTTAGACAAACAAGAAAACTCAACTTTTAATCTCCTGTAGCTTTTAATGGCATCACAGGATGCAGGTACTTGATACACTGATACCTACAGCAGAGAGATGAAATTGCCTTAGCTTTTCCTTGCTGTTGGCCTGAAACCAACAGAAAACAATGATGTGCCATTTTAAGAGGATTTTGCCAGTGAGAACATTTTTGTAAGCAAATCAGATACATACACACAGGAAGGAAAGTCTGTAGACTAGAGAGGGGACTGTACTTGGAGTGCTCTGAATTTTCTATAGCAGTATTCTAAATTCAGTCTAAAAGCATACCTGCATTGGCAGAGACTGCTGGGAAGGGGGAATAACAACAGAGTGGGAATTAGTTGAGGCCTGATCACCTCACAGGGAAAGTGTTAACCACAGGTGTGGCATCTTGTGGGGGGCCAACAAGGCTTCAGCATCACTTGCTGAAGTACAGCAGGAGAAGGAGCAGCAGCAGCAAGTTTGGGAGCAGGCTTCTCATCTCTGTGTAGCCAGAGATAAATTGCTGCAGTTTAGTGAACAGTGTCTTGTGAAGGAATGGAAGAGCTGCTCTGCAGTTCAGGGCAGAGACAACATTGGCTGGTGCTGCCTGAAGAGGGTGAAGTCACAGTGTGCTGGCGTGGCCCAGGGAGAAGCAGAAATGCAAACTTGGCAGGAGACACTCACCCACATCTATGCATATTGAAGTGTTACAATTGTGTTATAACTTGCTGTACTTAATGAATGGCTTGTCTCTTTGTGGCTGTGTACATACCAGTTGAGTGGCATGTGCAGGGGTGCATCTGGGCACATAAAGCATCAAAGCTGGCGTTCTCTGCCATGCTTTTCCATCTTTGCTAATGATCATTGTGAATTTACCCCTCTCCTTTCAAACTACACAGTCAGTGCTGTAATAAAATGCTCTTTGTGAGAAGAACGTTGAAGAGAAGGGGAGAAAAGAGGGCATGAGTGTGCTTAATAAAAAAGATTCTCTGCGCTATAGCAGGTGCAGTTGGAGCTGTTTAGAGCAGTCACTCATCTCGCTCCAAATAAATAGTAATGACTGTTTCCTGTGACTGTGCTGTGAATCATATTCAGTCCATGCAGGGGAGTAGAAAATAAAGCTGCATGCAATCCACACGAGATGATGGCTCTTGTAATATTCAGCAGTTGGGCCTGGTTAGAAGCGTTTCATTATCTCAGAATTAAGAGAGAGCTTCCTGCTGTCGCAAAAGCTTGTTTATTCTTCCGCCTCCCCCTGCTTTCTTTCCTTAACATATAGTCTTTCTCCTGTCTCTGAAATGTTGGCTTAATGCTTTTGAGCAGAACTGCAAGGTCAAATTAGGGATACTGGTTCTGGTAGTACTGTTGCTGTTATTTGCTCACTGCACAGTTTTGGGCTCAATAGAAGAGCGCCTGAATTTTCTTTTATCTTTTGCCCTCTGTCCTTTTTCTAAGATTATATTCAAATTGGTCAGAAATAAGCTGAAGAAGCAGACCTTTCCCATTTCTTAGTGAATATCAGAACTCTGCACCAAGTCAGTGGTAAAGAGCAAAGTTAACCAATAGGAGTCTTTTGGTGAACTCCAGCTGCTGTTGCCACCTTAAGTCACGATGCAGTTGCCTGTAACAGATGTCTGCATGCAGATCAGTTTGTGCCTAAGCTGGATGTTAGAGGTCAGCTAACAAGCTGGTAAGACCAGCCTGATTTCCCCCATGACTGATGGGCTGAGCCAGAGCTTCTTGCACACTCCCTTAAAAATGAAGGCCAAGTGCCAGAGATGTTCCACCGACTACACAGAGTTGCAGTGTGAGGTGAGTAAACCATCTGAGGCTAAAAAGAACCCACACCATGAGATCTGTTTGTAGCTGATGGACATGGATAACCGTAGAGGGAAATATGTCCTGTCCTGAAGTCTGAATGATCTCCTGGCTTCTAGTGTAAGTGCCCTAGTTAAGTGCTTCAGATAAGATGCAATGAAGCTGCTCACTCCTTACTGCTTGAGAGGCTGTAAAGGGTGAGAAACGACAAAGTTGTGTGTCCTATTTAGAATAAGCACAACTAACAAGTCCTTGTGTGCCATGCCTCCCCTATAGTCAGAACTGCTGGGGAATATCAAGCACAGTCAACAGGAGTACACAGCTGGAAAGCTGAGACTCTGCCTCAAACCAGGTGTGATTCAGGAGGCATCTCATCTCAGGAAGAGCTCAGATCTCCTCAGCTGGGCGATGCCTTTGATTTGTTGTAGGGGAAGGAGGACAGGCTGAGCTGTGCATCACTTGAACATGGTCCTGCTGTGTTTGGTGTCCAGCACCTTTGGCATTAAATGGGTTCAGCCATGGTCTTTACGGAATGTCTGATTTCAGCTCATAGCTGGAGCAGTGGTGGAACCTTTGTGATCCTTCCTGGCTCTTCTCCATCAAGTTCTCAAACTAGGGGAAGGAGCACACTGCCCAAAGGACACTGTCTACCACGGACAGTGCCCTCCTGGAGGGTGAATCTGTGAATAGTAATGAATTCATTAAACCTCCTAAAGCATCCTTGTTTAAGTAGTGTTTGCCTCAGCAGCAGTCAAGATGGTTAAAAGGCAATTGCAGCCGCTGAAATATATAGCAAAACTATTATCAGAAGATGTCATTTTTCGTAAATGTCAGTACGTAGATTTTTTATGGGGATATGGTGACAGGTAGTGAATAATTTAACATAAATTTACATAATATAGTGCAGCTGTTAATTTATGGCCATATTAGACTACAAGGTTATGTATCTAATGGCTTTTGGTCTCTTCTTCTTCTTCTTCTTTTTTTTTTTAAGTTAAAACTTACCCTAAATTGTCCCACTTCACTCATAATTCACCTGTTTTACCTCCCTTGTGCCATACAGAAAGCTGTGTGTGTCACACCCTTTTTGTAGCCTTACAGTTCACAGTGAATTCATTCCCATCTCCAGATCCAGTCATTTCATCTCAGTTTATTCCTGTTTCTTTTTCAAAACACACCCAAGGGAGACAAGAAGTACTGTTACTACTGGTTGATTTGTATTCCTCAATGCCAAGCACTTGGCCATTGCTAAAGACAGACATTGCTACTTCCTTCTTTAATAAGCTGTAATTATGCGCCAAAGTTAACTATTCAGTAATTCAAAGCATCTATCCACCTGCCAACCTTTTCCAAAACAGACATTGTGGGTGGCTTCAACTCGGTGTTTGGCATATACAGTTGAGGATAGGTTTTTCCAAACACTTGTTTGGTGACTTTCTGTGGTATGGATAATACTTGTCTAAATGTTAGAGATGTCCATGGTCTGGAGATTAGGACTTGCTGCTTACAAGTTGGCTTGGAACACCATTCTGTTGCCATTTTATCCAGATTATGTCCAGCTTGTGATGCAGAGGAAGGAAGGTCTGTACCTACTCACACTTGATGACTCAAAAAGTTTTCCCCACTTAGGCAGTTGAATATGATTCAGGCTTTCAGAATGGCTGTGTGCATCTAGCAGCTTCCAGCATGATACTACTATGCCAGCTTGTTTGAATCTCTGATGTTTGGCTGCCCCTTGCATGACACATAGGTAGGAGGTGAGATCTTGGAAACCTACCACAGAAATCAAACCTCTGAACATTCCAGCCTAAATGTACAACCTGCAGCTCAACAGGAAGGAATTATGATTAGGAAGTCTAACTAGATCAGGAGCTATTTTTTTCTGAGACAGGTGTATTTCTAAGCAATTTGCTGGGGAAATTACTTGAAATACTTTTGAAGAGTCCATATATGCCTTTCCCCTCCTCTTTGCATCTCCAGATGTAATGAGAGACTTTATGTGGCAATTTTCACATAAGGTTTGGTAAAAGGTGGCTGGAACAAAGGGTGAATGCATATCTGTCTATTCTGGGTGATAGAGTGAGTTTTTTTGTTCTCTACAGAGAACAATAATCATTAGTGATGTGCAATGTGTACAGCTGTACCTCCTGTAGTAGAGTGCCATGTGCCCTTTCTTATTTGCAGGCCTGTATAATTCTAGGCTTCATTTCATCCTTGCATTGGTCACAGTGTGCCTTTTAGGGCTTTTCGGGATCCTATATGCCTTTGGCCTCAGTGACTATTTTATGTGTGATTGGAAAAGAAGACATCTCTTCTGCAAAGGCAGGTAGATCTCTGAGGGTAGCGTGATCACTGTTTGCTTTTTTATACAGCACTGAAAAATTGTGTTTTAAAGAATACATAACTGTACAAGCAATTATAATTGTACTTCTGTTGTCTCACACTGGAGGGAAAAGTGAAAGAAGCAT
>PPHD01015697.1:0-13110 GCA_002909625.1 Bambusicola thoracicus
GCTACTTCTCAGTTGAGCATACTTTTAAACATTCCTTGTTACTATGCATTTGAACTGTGACAGAGGAGGAATCCAGACCGAATATGCTTTTTCAGCTGCGGTGCGTTTTAGTGCATCTCTCCAGTGATGGAGAAGCATGCTCCAACGTAGAGTAAAGGCAAGCTAAATCCAGTCTGATTTTTATGGAAAACTGACTTCTGTTTATCTCCCGCATCTATGGAGGTGTGGAAGACATAGCAGACACAACCACAATAGCCTCATTATTGTGCTTGAGTGCATTCACATGCCTTCTGCCTTCCCAATAAATGCTCAGACTATGCCTTAAATTAAGGTCACACAGATAACTGCCAAGGCTACCTGGGATATGATTGTAATAGCTCAGCTTTCCTTTGACTCTGTATGTATGCATGCATATAATTTATTTACTTTTAAATCCTATTAGGTTTTCAGTTCCAAACCTTTTCCGTGGCCTATAGCAATTTGTTCTTTTGTTTGCTGGAAGCCTTTAGTGGATTATTTTGCAATAAGGCTGTGTTTTATAGGCACTAGGACACGGATCAAAAACCAGTCATCATTTACTATGATAAGCCACTAGTTTTACAGATAGGCAAAGGTTTTGATGGCACAAAGCAGTATTATGCACATATGTCCTTTGATCTTACTGCACGTTCCTATTCCAGAGAAGTCCACGGCAGTTGAATCCAAGAGCTGAATGTCAGCTCCCATGTGGCTGCAAGCAACATCCTCATTTTTGGCTGCTTTAAAGCTACTGTACTAGTGCCCGCAACCCCTGGTAGAAATTATGTAGTAATCTCTGACAGTGTTCATTCACGATAAATAAGAACCATGTGGATGTACAAGGAGCAACTGCAGTGCTTTGCGTGTTCCTCTGCCAAGGTATGAGCAGAGAGGTCACTGCAACTTAGCACAGTCCTGCCACGGCAGTACTGGCTGAGACCTCTACGCAAATCAGTGAAAACAGAGGCACTGGCTTTCAGCTCTTATTTCTGGAAATATATATTTATGAGGCAGATCCCTGATGGTGGCAGCCCAAAAGATTGAGTGAAGGAGTGCAATGTTTTGGTAAACAGTCATTGAGTTTGCTAATATGTTGCACGAGCTCTTTATGCTTTGTTGTATTTCTCAACTTGAGTACTCAACCTAATTTGCACATAAAAATGAGTTCTGCCTGACACTGGATATACTTCCCATGGCCAAACATGTGCTCTCAGGCTTGTTTTCAAAACAGAACAGCTGCTTTGTGAACGTAACTATCTGAAAGCTGTCTGGAATAATTGCACTGTAATAACATTAGCACCCTCATATCTGGCATGAAGCTCTTCCGAGTTTTTTTCCCATGCGTTCCTGTTGAACCTCGGTGTGGGGTTTACATTTCCTTTTCACACAGGCTGATTTCACTTGTGGCAGTGAGTGCCAACCAGTAATC
The DNA here is from genome assembly GCA_002909625.1 of Bambusicola thoracicus. Taxonomy (NCBI): domain Eukaryota; kingdom Metazoa; phylum Chordata; class Aves; order Galliformes; family Phasianidae; genus Bambusicola; species Bambusicola thoracicus. Next base: position 1,448 of record PPHD01015697.1, read on the forward strand.
CTCTGTGTCTGCCATGGTGGCTGTGGGCTGCGTGCTGCCGCGCGGCCCAGGCCTGAGAATGGGCAGGGTGCTTGCTGCCTGCTGCGTTCGCGGTTTCATCTGTGTTTGTATTTGGGGGATGCTGTTACTTCTGGAAAACACTACTGAATGTGCCTTCATCCCTGCTGTGAGAGGGATAGTCAGTCTGACGGAACTGGGTAGCTCAAGTGTGGATGTTAGACCACACTGCAGTGCTCCTTGTGGGTAGGCCGCTGTGTGGAGGGCAGGGTTTGCCCCCCAAACAACAGTAAAGCGGGAACTGTACTGCTTCAGCCAGAAGTCATCATGGTGTTTGAGTGAAGGATTTTGTGTCTCTCTCACTGGAAAACACCTGGCCACAGCCATTACTTGGGGTCTGAGAAACTGGGGGCAGCTTTGTGCTGCAGCACATAGTGGGAACCTGCACAGCCATGCTGCCGGCACAGGTCAGGTGCTGCTTCTGCCGCTATAACTGTTTGCTGTGGCATGGGCCGTACTGGCATCTAAAGCAGGTGTAGGCAAGCATGTGCTGAAAGCAGAGTGGAGGCTTGGATGTAATCAATCCCTCAGGATCTGTGTTTTACTTGCACACTTACCTTATTGTGAGCTCTTGAAGGCTGCTTTGGATATGTGTTATTGGACATAAACTGTTGAAACACTGATCCCATTCATTGTACCTGAACGGGAATGAGGAATAGATTCAAAAGTGAATGTTGTTAAAGGGTTAAAAAAGAGTAATGGTCAGAAGCATCCTCTTTGCTTGCTTCCGCAGGAAGAAACACGCATCTTTCCTGGCAGAAAAGCTGGTGCAAGTTATCACTTCTAAATCAAGTCAAAGGAGCCTGCAGGAGTTACATTAGCTTTTTTGTAGTATCTTGCTAGTGAGACAAAAAAGGAGCTACTTTGCTCATTTGGTTAGTAATCCCCTACATAGTGTGCCGAGGTAACTGTCATTTAATGTACTTTTCTTCAGGCACACTATTAACAGGATAAAATCATACTGTGTGCTCTTTTATTTAAATCAGATGCATGCACACACGTGCACACGCAACCAACCAAGCAAGACAGCAAAATAAATGAAACTCCAAAGACTAAATATTCTGTGAAGAGTCTATTTAGAATCTGAGAATCTAAATGCTGCAGTTACAGCTTTCTTCTCCATTTAAAAACTGTTTATATGCCAGATGCACACAAAATCCAGTGACACTGAAATAATACCTTTTAAAACTCTTCATCTGTAACTTTAAAAAACTGACCATTGGCAAGTATGCTGAAAGCATTTCCAAAGTAAATAGTACCTTTATAAAAATAGCTTCCTGTCTGTTCTGTGACTATTTGCAAAACTGACTCAGGCAGCTTATTTTGACTCAGTGGGTATTAGCGCAATACAGGTTCCTTTTGTTTTTGTGTGAATTTCGCAGTGAATCTTGAAATGCGTGAACAAGGTGTGGTGAAATTACTGTGGGTTTTATTAAAAAAGAGAAACAGTATTCCATAAAGAATAGTAAAATATTCTGTACTTGCCATAATGTATTTGTACATTTGTTTAAGATAGCCTTTATTAGACTTAGTGACTGTGAGAGAGAAAAATAAGATCAATCCGATGCAGCCCACATTTTATCGCTTATACCATGTTGTCAAGTACTGATTTTGAAATCCTTGCTTTGAGCATTCCTCAGGAAGCAGTAGGTGTGAAAAATGTCTGTCCCAAACCAAACTTTGCAGTTACAGTCAGTGCTTGACTGTTCTCCTAGGAGACTGTCAGCAACGGATTCACTTGGCTTGGTGGTGAGGTCTAGTATGATCAGATTTTCCTTAATCTGTTCCATAGAGAAAAATCCTACCCTCTGTTTTTAGCTGTTTTAGCCATAATCTAAGATGTCATGTTCTTCATCCATTCTGTGGTGACTTCTGTAGAATTACTTTAAATTGCATAACCTTTAAAAGAACATATTATACCATTATCTCTGAACTTGCGTCCATCTGTGAGTCAGTGTGTCTGTGAGTGCACTGTACTGGAATTCTCTTGGATGGCCCTCCTGCCCTTTTAAGGTGTGCACATGGGATTTTCTTCTGACTCTTGACCACGAAAGGCTGCTAGCACTCAAGTTGGAAAAATGTGGGGTAAAACTCCTTTTAAAACCATCTTTTCATAATGTTTGGGTGTCCATACCAAGTTGATTGAAGAGTTTCAAGTACTCCCAGTTTCTCTGATGCATGTTGCACTTCAGAAACATCAGTGTAGTATGGCAGAGTTGGTAATTGGGCAGCACCAAGCAACAGCTGTAGAAGGCCTGATCTAAACAAACAAGATAGTGTTTTCCTTGTTTTCCTTTGAGTAGGTACTGGTATGCGAGCCTGTCACTGTTTAAGGTTTACATCATTTTGGTGGATGACTGGCTAAGAGTGAGGTTAAGAAATGATCTTGTGTTTGAAGATGTAGAGAAACCACATCTAGGTCATGGAAAACTGAGGCTGGTAAGAAAATGCTGTATATGATTGCCTTGTCCTTGCTGTTCTTCATGGTACTCTCATGGCTGCAGCTGAGAATGGACTGCCACATCACTCTCTGACCTGGCTGGAGCACTCGTGGGAGTGAGTTGCTGACTCATACCAAATCTGTCTTCTTTCACTGGGGGAGGAAATCAGGGGCTCCTGAGACCAATCTCCATAGATTTCCTGCTGCAGTTATATTAGACAGATAGGAATTCCATTAGAGTGTTTTTTTTTTGTTTGTTTGTCTTGTTTTGTTTTGTTGTTCTGCAAGTTATGTCTGAGTTAATACAACTATTATTGCTAGCTTGACTGCTCATTGGTACCTTCTGAAGTACACTGATACCTGTCTGTCAAGCATTGTCATCTCTAGCAACTGCATTTCTTATATGAAGAAAAAGGGAAGCAGACTGCTTCCTTGTGTGTCAGTTTTGTGGGCATCAAACAGAAATGAAATGGCAGACTGTGACAGACTTGAATAAGCTCAGGATGAACTCATCTGTGTCTATAGACTCTAAGGTTTGCACTGGTGGAAAAGACCAAGGGGTTAAAATAGGAATGTTTTTCGCAGCAGCCACTTCTAGCAAAAGTTACTGTGCTGGGCAGGATAAACCCAGAGGGTGTTTTATAGAAAAGTGAGGCAACAACAGGCGCTGTGTCTGGAATAGCCATTAGAGGTGATTAATTTTACTTTCTGTACGGATTGATCTCCCGGGCTCTGTTTAGCGGGCAGTCATTGCTTGAACTGAGACCAAATGGAGGAACTGCAACATGCTCTGGGATCCAAGCAGATCTGATTAAGTACTCAATGTTGGATAAGGGTCTTATATTTTTGATAGCTTTGAATTGTGTACTATGATATGGAACATATTGCGTAGAGTACATAATGTTGTTCAATAGTTTAATCAGGAAAATATCAAGCTGTTTAGTGGGAGTTCTTGGCCTTGCTTGAACTGTGTCAAAAGCCCTGGGATATGAAAAGGAAAAATTGGTTGCATGGTCATTTGCTTGGTTGCAGTAAGAAGGCACAATTAGCACTGGTATAATTTGCAGACACCAGATTCTGAATAAAACAAAAACCTTTGCTCTTTTGTCACTGTCCAGGGACTTAAAAGCAGTCAGTGCAGCTTGCTGGGCTCTGGTGTCCACTGTTTGCTGCTGGTTGAAGCTCTCTGCTGTCACTCACTCAGGTGACAAGAGGTGACAGGATTAGCTCAGATGGAGTAGTAATAAATTATTTTTGTTGCAAAGATTCCTTCCTGTCCAGAGGTCATAATAACTTTGTTTTTATCTCTTGAGCTAGCTGTTTACAGAGCAGATACTTCTCTGCTTCCTCTTCCTGAGGATAATTTTAAATACAGCATCTTTGTCTGTAGAGTTTCTTGTCTGGTGATGTCTCATGCCTATAACATGACTGTGTATTTTCTCCGTCTCTTGGAATCAGATGTAGGCAAATTGTGAAGTCCCTTGATACGGTGTGCTTTTGTTGTAACTGTGGCCTGAGAACTTAATACATGTTCCTCCTTTTTCTCTCACAGATAACCTCCTAGTTTTTACTGTAGCAACTAAAGAAACCGATGGCTTTCATCGCTTCATGCAAACTGCAAAGCACTTCAACTACACAGTGAAGGTACCGTATGTTCTCATGCCAAGAAATCATACTATGCAACCTTTAAGGTAGAAACGGTGCATTAATAACTGAAGGTGCATGGGCTAGTCTGCATGCCAGGGTGAAGTAAATCATTTGCAGAGTCCAGACTGGCCCAGCCAGCCTTGCTGCTGGGGAGCTGCTCCTTTCGCTGCCATGGGAAGGTTTCAACAGATTAGTAGATACTGTGGTCAGGTCCCTCAGTCATTTATAGGTTCTGTCATGATTTATCATCTAGCCTGGCCTTGCAGTGCAACTTGTTTGGTTTGAGCAGCTGCGCGACTGCTGCTGGAAGCTGTGCTTGCAGCACAGGAGGTGGTGGGTGTTCCCATCCTGCTTAACCAAGGTGGGAGTCCTGCTGTGGGGAAGGAGGGAGGGTCACAACTGCAAGCTTCCTTCTGTTTCCCAAGACCCTATGACTCTATGAGAGTACAAAATATTTCTATTGATTTTCCTAGCCTCCTGTGTCTTGTTACACATCTCCATATGTCACATACTGAAGTTGGCCTCTACATGACCTTGGGAAAAAGCAGAAGCCCCGACTATCTTGTAACTTTCCACACAATTTCTGTCTGCAAAAGAAAAATCCAGGAATTCAGATTGTATTATGAAATTCTTCTGCTTGCTTACTCACCACAGTGTCTGAACTGTAATTAAGAAATGATTTGGTCTCTGAAGTTTGACTTTTGCTGTTGAACCTGAAAATCTGAGAAAACCTTTCCTAAAGTTAATGTTGTTCTAAAGAATTTGAGAAGCCTGGGCTCTGCATACACCTATTAGCTTTGCAAATTTGTCTGAAACAGCATTCAGTTCGGTTCTTGCAGGTTTTAGGAGTTCCAAAAATCTTTTATCCTTTAAATGCTCAAAACCCACAAAAGTTTTAAGGTGCGATTGGCACTTGGCTAGGGAGGAATGTTTAACTGATTTTAGCAGCCAGTTGTAAATTGGGGAATCTATCCTTCATTTGTATGAAAGTGTTCTGGGGGTATTTCAGGAATACTGGAGCTTGGAATTTGTATTAGGAATATCCTGATCCCACAAGCTCTTTGATACTTCCTGTTCTTAAAATGACAAAATTGCGTTCTAAACATCTCATTCAGAATGTTCTTCTAACACCAGTTTTGAAATGATTATTCATTTTTTCCTTTTTCTGATGGAAACGTGTTTAAATAAACAGTGGTAGCAGGCAATTGCTTGATTCTTATTTGGTTAAGAAATTTGTCTCATGTTTTTGCAGTGATGTCATTGTGCTGAATGCTGCTTCAGACATGGAAAACTTATGATGCTGGAAATGCTGGCTTGCTGTGCTTTAATGTGTTGCTTCTGCTTTAACATCTGTTTTCAATAAGGATCTGCTTTCAAAAGCCTCTTGTTTTTGGTAACAGAAAAAAAAAATAATACTTTTTACTTATTCCAGGTACTTGGAAAAGGTGAAGAGTGGAAAGGTGGTGAGTTGGCGAACTCCATTGGTGGAGGACAGAAAGTCCGACTGCTGAAAGAGGGCATACAGAGCTATGCTGATCAAGAGGACTTGATTGTAATGTTTGTTGAATGGTGAGCAAACCTGGCTTGTTGTTGTTATATTTTAGCTTGTGTGCGCACACAGAAGTAGCTGATGTGATGTGCTGAATAGTTGCATGCCCCTCTGTTTGTTTGAGAATGTTTGCTCCCATTTTTTTCATTCATAAAACTAGTAGATTGTGTTTGGAGCAATCACTGCTTTTTTAAAAGGATTTACAGATGTGAGGGTTGCTCATAGTTCTGCTGCCTCGAGGGGGTGAAAAAATGTTGTTGGAGCTGACAAGCTTTCAGGCAATCAGGCAAGCGTGCGTCTGTCCCTCATTCTGCTGCAGTAGTGTGGGATGTGGCTGAGGGCTGGGAGATGGGGGACTGGCAAAAGCAGCTCCAGAAATAATATGGCCAGAAGAGACCAGAGCATGATCTCCTTCCATGAAGTAACAGTGACATGGAGGAAGCTGGAAAACAGGCTCTTGAGGAAAGCACTTAGTGAGAGAACTCCTTTTATGTGCTGGAGAGCTGAAGCGAGGCACTGTGCCATACAGCCCCCCAGTGCCTGCTGTGTCTGCAGATGGAAGCACGGAGACAGGGCTGCTGCGGGTGCCAGATTACCGCTCACAGCACGGCTGTGCCTGAGCATCCTTGTTGGAGGCCAGATAGCTTTCTTTCTGTTGCAAAAAGCAGGGAGCACCAAGGGGTTTTGAACAGGATTATATTTTTTTTTCTCTTTTTTCTCTTTCTGTGTGTGACAAGCATGCTGAGAGCAGCTAAGGGCCCAGCTCTCGGCAGCCACTAAGGTCTCTCATACCCATGCTAGGGTCACAGCACTGAAGGAATCCTACAAGGAGGATGTGGGGCTATGTCCTGAATGGGATTGTGAGGCCCCAGGTACAGTCAGCCTAGTGGAGGCAGTTGAGGGCAGGACTGGAGCTTGTGCATGGTTCACGCTCTGTGACCAGCTCATCTTGGAATGTCTGTTACTCAATTTTCCTTCAGCACTCTGAGCAAGCTTTATATGGGAAATGGATTTTTACACTTCTGTAACTTTAAAAAGTGACATACAGTTTGGATCTACACATTCTTGTTTGTTTGTTTGTTTTCTTACTAACTTGATCAGCAGTTTTCTGTTTAATAAGTAGAAAAAGTAACTTTGTAAAAATCAATATGTACATGCTCGTGGTGTTCTAGTGATCATGCAAGACCTGAAAGGTATTGGAGAGTAATCTCGGGAATTGTTTTGATCTTTACTAGAGGCTCAGATGAATCATCTGTTTACTTAACACTCACTGCTTATACTGACTTCTTGTTTTCTAACTTACTATCTCAGTACCTTAGTATTTTTCCCTATATGGTAAAATAGTTAAATTTGTTATCAGATTTGGGTATAGCTCATATTTCTCCAACATAATTTATTATCTCCAGAATGGGCTGTTTAAGGGGGGGGATGGATGAGAGAGTATGGCAGACGATGTGTGTTCAAGTACAGATGTCATAATCTTTCTTGCCATGAAAACTTGCAATTTCAAGCCCCTCGGGTTCTTGAAGGCTATAATCCCAAATACATGTTGATTTAAAGCTTCTGGGACAGACTCCAAGTAGGAAAAAAAATTATTTTTCTTTCTGATTTCAGCATTATGTTTTAATTATAATGAGCCTTTTCATTTCCAGGAATCCTTGTTATTGATTTAAACGTTGAGAAATGTAGCATATCTATAGGAACTCCCTTTCTTTTTCAGGTATTTTTCTTTATATTCACTGTGAAGCATTTGGGATAATGATCCTTGGTGGGGGGTGGAAGGAATCTCCTGGTTTATTTACTGTAACTAGGCAAATAATTTATAACGAACTGTTTATGCAGCTTCTTGCTATTTTTTGAGCAGTGTTTCTCACGTGACTCGCAAGTCTGGAAATAGTGTCAACTTTTTTAATGGTCAGCTTGTGTCTGGGTGCAGATGGAATACAATTTAAATTAGCTTTGTTTTTGTGAGAGCTAGTTGCTGGTTTACTTTGGACTGTTTCAGACTGAACTGGCTAACGGCCAGCGCAGACTGGGCTGAAATGGTTGGTGCTGTGACTGTTCACCCAGAACTCCCACAGCAGTCTGCTTGTGTTGAGGAAGATTGTTGAAGTCTCCATCGTTTTTTAAAACATTCGCCAGGAAATGAGGGATAACCGTTCTGAGATATGCAGAAAATGCAATTAAGGTGTGATTCTGGTGGAAATACTTTGTAAACAGCAAAGTGTGTGGTCTAACAGTTCACTTAAATAATATGAAATATGGAACCTGCACTGCTAGTTGCGAGTAAATCCCCCTGGTTTGTACTTGGAGCTCTTTAACTTGCAACTCAAATAGTAACAGGTCTTTATTGTTATAAAGCTGTAGTTGCAAAGTTGCACGTTCAGTTCTGGAAGATCTGCACCCCATGATCACATCCCAGCTGTGTCAAGGCACTGGGTACACAGGGGATGTGACTCGGGGCCAAAAAAGGAGGAGGGCTGGGTGGATTCCAACCTTGAACATCAACCATCTGGGAACTTCAGGAAGTGGGACTGGAGTTGTGGAAACTTTATTTGCCCCTTCCATATCCTAGTTAATCAAAAGGATTTACGAAGAATAAATAAGAGTATCTGAGCTTTTCCAGCTTGTCAAAATGACCTGCTTCTTTCTGGATATATCTCTACTTATTCTCCTCTGTCCAATTCTAGGGTCCTATTCAAATCTGGAACACAACTCACGTGCATAATTGTCAACAATAGTCCTGGAACCCATCTTGCGATGGTCTCAGTGGAGTAGATCTCCATTGGATCTTCCTTATGATAGAAATTCAGTGCTGGATACACTGAACGTAGTCCAACATAGAAGGGAAGTGAGGCAAATAAGTAGGTTTGAGCTTGGCTCAAGAAGTTCTCCATTTGTCAGAGACAAATGGAACTGTGTAAAGCCACAGATGAGGACTAGCAGTGAGGAGCAGGGGGCTGGTGGAGGTCCTGTTTGGGAAAGGATGTAGGGTAATCCTGCAGGTTACTGCTTGATGAAGCAGAGGGCCACAAAAATCAGTGGAAAATGTACATACACGATTATGCTCCTGCATAATATCCCTTTGTATGTAAAGTTTGCAGCAATTGCTACTAGTTTAGCTGTTCTGAGCTGAGCTCTGTGCTGTGCTTTGTATTGTGAACTGTGCTGCCCTAAGTAGCATATCCCTTTCCCAAGCAGAGCCTGTGGCTAGCCCAGCATGTTGCTCAGCTTTGGCTTTTTTTCCAGAATGACACTCGTTGGGAAGCAACGTTCCAGGGGTGTTCGGTTCCTTCCTGCAGCTGCAAATCATTGCAGCAGCAGCACTAAACTGATCAAAGAGGAGAAGCGCAGCCTGCCATGAGCTATTAAGTTAAAGCCTCAGACAAATCTCTGTTTTTGTCTGTCTTCAACTCGTCTCCTGTTTCTTGCTTGTTCTTCAGGCCCATTCTGGCTTTGAATCCGACTACACCAGCTGAATGGGAAAGGAAGGGAAGTACTGTTCTGTATATTTTGGGCACTGCAGGCAGTTTTTGCAAAACTGGGGAAGCTCCAAAATGTACAATACATTTTTCTTTCTTTTTTTTTTTTTCATACATTCTTCTGCCAAAGTTACAGAAAAACAAAACAGTGAAGGTTTGCAGAACCCCGCTTACTTTATATAGACTACATAGCACACTTCCTCTCCAGGGCTCATGCTTTGCTCTGCGGTGGAGATCCATTGCATTTGTAAGCCAGCTGTTGTTCAGTTTTCTTAGCCCAATTGCATGAAATCCCCTTTGAAGAGAGGACGTTTTAAATAATTCGGAACTGTAACAAAGAAGCACCAGAAGGCTGTAAGGGTTGGTTTCTTGGCACTATTGCTGAGTAACACGTTGCAGTGCAAAAAATTGTTTACTGCTGATGGGGTACTGCTGTTGTACCTCCTAGCCTGTCTCAAACATTTAGCAAGAACAAAATCTTGATAAAGACCTTTGTAGCTGGTAGCTGTACCTTTCCTCTGCCCTATTTCAGGACTGCAGATTTTAGGTGCCTAAGGCAGAGGCGTGGAATAAGAATATGCCCATAAACATAACAGCTGAGACACTACTATTAAATTCAGATATTGTGGTTCTTCAGCCAGAGATTAGTCTGTTACAGTGTGATCCCAATATTTCTGTGTCCTCACTTCATGCCGCGTAAACTGAACGTTGCTTTTATATATTGATCACAAGTATGAGCAAAGGAGCCTTATGCTCTAAATTATTTAATCATTTACATTCATTTTATGTTTTTTCAGAGGATTTGATTTAGATTTTGTTCTACAGCAAGGAACCACTGGGTTCGTGATACTACATCATGATATGACCTTTGCCAAAGCTGCACAGTTTCTGTTTTTGGCTAATGCTGACCTCCTCATGTAAAAATCCTATAATCCTCTTTGTTTCTGGTTTAGATATCAGCCTTTCCAACTTTTGGTCTTTATGATTGGGAATCAGGAGTTAAATCTGATATAAAAATAGGGGACTTTTATAAGTAAATATTATGAAGTTTCAAGTCTTCTGAAGCCTTCAGCACATCAAAAAAGTTAAAGCAGAAATTTAAATGTTGTGAAGATGTAGCACAGTTTAACAATAGTCTGTGTTGAGAAATAATATATATTGAGAAATAGATGTACAAGCTTAAGGAGGCGTCAGACAGAAGTCTGTGCCACTGTGTTTTGGAAAAAGGTCATCCCAAGTTTCCCAGTAAGTCACCAGTAAGTTCTCCTTCATCTACAAATATATAATCAGTTTCAAGTAGAAAAATTCTGAAGGAAGAAGAAATGTAGAAGACTCAGAAAAAGAAAAGGAAATGGAAGGGGAAACCGTTGGTTGAATAGTATTGACTGAGAACTTATTTTCCCACAAGATTATAGGATTTTTTCATGATGATATGGCAGGATTTAGTAAGTGACTTTTCAGAAAAAGAATGGCTGTCTGTATGATTTAAAAAATGTGAATAATCAAACCATTTGTTGCTTTGAACACAGAATCATTGAAATCAAACCAAACAGTGGACATCTTTTCTTCATTTTCAGCTATGATGTTATCTTTGCGGGAGGACCTGAAGAACTGCTAAAGAAATTTCAGGAAACGAATCATAAAGTGGTGTTTGCAGCGGATGGGCTAATTTGGCCAGATAAAAGGCTAGCTGACAAGTATCCTGTGGTCCGGAGTGGAAAACGATTCCTGAACTCCGGAGGTAAGAGTGATTTGTGAATATGTTAAATCTTGAACTTGAGCATGCCGCTTTCGTTACGTTTTATGTATTTGTATGTACAGGTGTTCCTGAACTCCCCAAGAACTAATTGAAGATTACATTTGCTGTTTACCACTCTTTGTCCCTTGAATGTCTGCTCTTTTGTCCTCAGGAATAGATTTCCTTGGATGTCCCATAGTACTTTTGGCAATGCCGCTGTGTAAAGCATGTAAATCAAGTAAAGCCTGGGGCATTAATGCCTTGCAATGAGATGCTATGCAGGGATCACCCAGTTGCTCAGATAGGGGTAGAAGCATAAGATAGTACATGCTGTTTACAGGACCCGATCACGAGCTGTGCCACAGAATTCCCTGCCTTGGTGCCTTGTTTCTAAGGGATTTCCACACCTTGTGCTCCAATGCTGGTGATGACTGCCTGTCCCCTCAGCAAGGCTTCGATCATTTGTTTCAAGAGAAGTGTGTGTTACTCTCATTAATCTCAATTCGTGTTAATTCTGAAGTTTCCTTTAAATGCCAACTTTGTTAATAGTTTTGCGGGTGATTAATACACGCATGCATTGACTCTGACGTTGCTTATCTGCTACAGAGCGCAGTACTTCCCTCTATTTGTGTAAACAGTGCTAGGCAGATCTGAGCGTCCCTACATTTTTCTCTCTTTACCTAGCCTGTCGTCCCTATTTTCTTTCTTTCTTTCTGTCTTTCTTCTTCTTCTTCTTCTTCTTCTTTTTTT
>PPHD01015698.1:0-15953 GCA_002909625.1 Bambusicola thoracicus
CTTCTGAAGCACCCGTGTTTCTTTACAGCAGGGCCCAGGGCTGGGAGGCCTTTTGTGGATGTGCAGTGAGTGCAATCAGTGTTCTTGTCAGCACGGGTAGCATCCCTGTACCAGCTTCATGTTGTACTTGCTGCTGTATCTTTACTGCTATATTTACTATCCTGATAAATATTACATGGCGTATTGTCTTAGATTGTGATGAGACTTTAACTCATCGTGGAATCTTTCTACTTTTGAAAGGAAATGAGTAGTCAGTTTGTGATTACTTATCTGAGATATGAATAGTCTGTGCCTACATAGGACATCTGAACACAGTTCATGTGTGTATCTTCTCACTCCGGTGTATTGTGTGACTGTGTGAAGGTTTTTTCTCTCCTGGGCATCTGGACTCAGTTTGATTTTGTGCCTGTAAATACCTCAATAACATTGTTACCTCCTAATTCTTCTAGAATTAATAAATTTCAGTTAATAGTGTATTCTAAAATGCATTATAAAACAACATTGCTCTAGTAATTAAGTGTTAATAAATATGTGACTCTCACCTCAGAGGAGAGAGATGTGGAACTGTATTAACAGCTCAGCCATCCCCGTTTTGGTGTTTTTTTCCCTCTGGAAGATTCTTCAGTCTTTCTGAACTGTTTCACTTGCAGCCAAACAGAGTAACCCTAGCTACCTCCTGTTTAATTCTGTATTTCTCTGTGTTATGGAAATACCGTATGTATCAGGTGTCTGCTAAGCAGTCTAAATCAATAACTGAGCTATTAAATATATCACAAAGCTCATTCTCCGCATTAGTGGCATAGAGCCATTGTCATGTTGTGTGCCCAACATAGAATGTGATATAGGGAGTATGGAATCTGTAGGGCCATGATGTTATAATTAATTATAGACTTAGATATTACTTATGGATGTACATTTGTTTCACAACTTTAAATATATGGTATCCATTTCAGCCTTATGAGAGTGAGATATTTATATCCTGAAGTTTTTGGCTTTGAAATTATTTACATTTATTCCCTTCTCAGTATGCACAGAGATTCTTTGTACAGGTGCCTTCACTGATACTAAAACAACGCGTCAAATGTAATCTTAGGGGTCAAGGTTAAAATTTAACTCTCTTTCATCAGCTGTCACCAGTGAAATTTGGAGAAAGATGCTGTAACAGTAGCACTGGGGCTGTTCATGCAATGGGCTTCTCCCTGTTTCCTGCGCCGGGTACTTCCAGGTCACTCATGTTCATACTTTGTAGTGTCGTCTAATTTTCCCGTTACTGTGGTTCCTACTCAGCTTAACATAGTAGGCTTCCTTTTGTTTGAATAATATTCCAGAAAAAACACTGCCTAAAATAAGCTATAATAACAGAGAAAATGACATGAATCATATACATACAGCTGGCTGGATCTCCTTCCTGTTGCTCCTGACGGTTGTCAGTGCTCTGTGAGCTGGAAGATAAGAGAAGGGAATGTTGCCAGGCTGAAACACCAAGACGGCATTTAAATTGGTTCCTTAAGGTTTGTGTCCCATTCCGCGTAGGAGAAATTTCAAGAGTGGCTGTCTTGCGGTGATGAAGTCTATATAAAGCAGTTGTAGCAGATGTAGCGAATAAATGCTGTCTTATCTGCACTGATCCCTTCCTTGCTTCTTTGCCAAATCAGCTGAGAAAGTCCTTAGTCAACCTCCACAAACTGCAGGCAAAAAATTGATATGAACTGAAGGAAGTCAGTATTTCCAGAAGATGTTTTTTCTTAGTCTTACCTCTTATATATATATGATATTATATATATATATATGAAATGATATGTATATATGATATTTTATTTGATGAAGTCTACTGTTGGAGATACTGCCATATAATATGAATGTTATATTAATTTATGGTGTGATGTTAAAATATGCTGAGCTGCATATAAAGCTATACGCATAGATGTAAAGTGAGTTATATTTTATGCATATATTTGTAAGGATATCGATTTTGCATATGTATAATACATTCTTAAAATACTATGCAAATACAGTGTTAAAAATGAATCTAGTAGTATGATAGTAATTAAGTTAAGCTCTCTTTTATTTAAGCAACTTTACTTTGATAGTGCTAAAGACCTAAAAATATTCAGACTGTGAGCTATAGGGAGGACTCAACACAGAGAACAAAAATTGCAAAATTTAAAGCAATTGGAGTGTGTTCAGAGAAGGGCAGTAAAGCTGTGAAGGTTCTGGAGCACAAATTCTGTGGGGAGCAGCTGAGGGAATGGGGATTGTTCAGTCTGGAGAAGAGGACGTCAGGGGAGACCTTATCGCTCTCTACAACTGCCTGAAGGGAGGCTGTGTTGAGGTGGGGTCTGCCTCACCTCCGTGCTCCTGCTGGCTGCACTACTGCTGATGCAAGGCAGGATGCCATTGGCCTTCTTGGCCTCCTGGGCACATTGCTGGCTCATGTTCAGTTGAACACTGACCAACAGCCCCAGGTGTGTAGAAACTTCTACTTAGTGTAAGGCATTATTATATAGTCTAGATTTTTCAATAGGGAATGAATGAGAAGAATTGATCTGTGCTTTAGTTGCTCACAGTAGACGGACTTCTTATTCTTAGTGCTCAACTGTTCTTTCTGAGATCCGTCTCCACTTATGTGCAGCTTTTCTGTTATTTTGCAGTATATTGCGTCCACATTTAAATCATCCTGGGAAGTTAATAAATTAATTCAATTTAAGTGCTAATGTGCGTATGTCAGAGAACATAAACATTTATTTCAGTGCTTCAAGATAAGTGCAAGATCTGGTTTCTCTTCCTGAAATGTTTGTGTCACTAATGTAATGTAGAGGAAGACTTAGGAAAATGAATTGCTGCAGTTACACGTGGCCGTGTTTTAGTATAAAGTTAGCAGTGGGAGAAACGTAGTCTTTCATGTTCTGGTTCTGTGTCTGGGCCTGGGATGTTTATAAGCACGTGAGAAACAACTGAGTAATGGAAATAGAGCTACTTAGCGTGCAGATTCCATTGGTGCTTAGCTGGGTGAGCCCTACAATGTGCAGATGCTTTTCTTGTGCTGTGACTTAGTTTGTCTGAAATTAGTTCTTTCTAGCCCTCCACCAAATTATCTGGCAGTGCAAGCTGCTATTTTTTCCTTATTTGACTGACGGTTTCTTAAGCTCTGCAAACTCTTTTCATTTGAACTTGGTATAGCCAGATGTCTCCATAGGAAAGCTTTTCTGCAATATCCATTGGGAATAATTGATGGTAGTGACAGGTGCTCTGTGGTGTGCTTGAATTGTGATATTTATTTTGCCATTTAAAGTAAATCAATTTCTGTATTTTATCAGAGCCGGACTTAGGTTTTATGGCTTGGTGGTTAATGTGTGTGTGTGAGTGTATGTGTATGTGCGTGTGTGTGTTACTGATGCAGTATTTTTTCCTTCTGAGCAAAAAGAATTGTTCATTTTTATCCTGCAGAGCTGTAGTTAAGTGCCTGTGTAAAGAAATTTGTGCTTGTCTTAAATTCTTCTTGATTTAAGCAATTTTACTTAAAGGAGTGCTGAAGACCTAACAGTAGTAAATGCATTTAGGCTGTGAGCTATGTGGGAAGGACTCAGTGCAGAAACACTGCAAAATTTAAAGCAAATTGCAAAACTTAAAGCAACCATTATGTGTCTGGATTTAAAAAAAAATTACATTTTCAGCTCAGGCAAAGAGTCATCATTGACAGTAAGCAGCATAAAATGTATGAAATGACTTCTTCCTAGAACACGGTGTTTTCTTTTATCCTGAACATCCTTCAAGTGTGGAATGTTCCTACTCAACCTCCCAGAAAGACACTGTAGGAAATTGCTGACATACTTTTTTTCCCAGCTGCAGTTAAATTTGGAAAACTGATGAGGTCATATTGCCAAATGGTGTTGCATTGTTCTTTACTTTTGAGACTGGTGTTCTTCTCTTCAACTTTGAGTACAAACTATGAAGGAAAGTATGAAAACTTCCGTGCACCAGAAACGTTGTGTGTGCAGTTGAGCACAAATTTGTATAGCAATAAATAGTGGATTCTTTGTGTGAACACCTCTATATAAAGTAATGCATTTTCATCTGCTAATATGCCATCTGTTTGCTGTATGTTTATCATCTGTGCCTCATCTTATTGCATGTGGTGAAGAGGTTCCTGGACAGTTCTTCTTGAAATGACAGTGATGCATTCAAGATGCATTGTCAGTGACAGTGAGTCATAGTCGGGCTCTCTGCTGTGAAACTCTTGAGGCAGCTGGTAATGTTTCCTTCACTCTGTACTCTCATTCCCAGAGGTAGGGGTAGGAGGCAGCGCTTCCAGTCTATCTGAGTACTGGTTCAAGAGTAGCAATTATACTGAGTGCCATGGCACGGCTGAATTTTTTGGGGCAAATATTTGTGAGACTGTAGTTGTGGACCTAATGGGGAGTCTCTGTCACTTCTTCATCCCTTCATTACTGGTCAGTTTGATTTTCCCAGGGTGGGTCTGGAAGCTTTCCCTGCAGGACTGGTTGCTCCTAGCAGGCTCTACAGGATGAGATTGCTCAGAGGGTCCTGGGTGCTCTCTCCTTCCCTGGGTCAGGGAGCTCGCCCAGCATTGCTGCCAGCACATGTGGAGCTGCCCCACAGAGCTCCCTCCCATGGGGGTAATTGCTTTGTTGCTGAAGCAGAGGGGCTGAGTTGGGCTTTGGGTACAGCATTAGAAGGTGAAGGATAATGGGAGGTGGATACAGAATGACTTTGGGCCAGGCTGTGTAGCCTTACATTCTGGATGTGGTATTAATATGATGGAATCAGACTCTGGTATAGTTTAGTAGAGTTTGCAATTGCATGTCATCCCTTCAGATTCATATTATGCGCATCTGTTTCTAGCCATCGGAAATATCCAATTGAGCTAACTGCTGGACCAGCACAAGTGGATTCAAAAGTTGCTCGCAGTTCTTCGGAGTATATTTACTTCATGCAAAATATGTTTCTTGTCATCCTGGAGGTCACACCTGAGCTGTTAATTACCACCCCAGGCCTGCAGATGATCAGGTTTCCCATTGCTTCATGCTTGAGGGACACTCACAGCCACATCCCTGTAGATGTGTTTGGCAAAACTACAGCAATAGAGTCAATATCCTCTATCAGACAAGATGCTAGAACTGGGAAGATTCTACAAGCTTTCGATGACCACACAAGCCCTTATATCTGAAGTAAAAGCAAATTTAAAAGCTGAGGTTTCTGAAGAAAAAAATGTTCAGCTGGTACTACAGAAACTGTAAAATGTGCCTTCTCTGTCAGAAAACCTTGAATAGACAGATAGGAGGGTACCAATGGTGATCAGCTTGTGTTCAGGTAGTCGTGAGATAGACATTTATAAATGAATAGGAGACCATACTGTGCAAGGAGCAGAGTCCACAGATAGTTTCATAAGAAAATGAAGATAACATACTTGCAACACTCATGCCTGTATATTAGCTGAGTAATTTTTCACATTCAGATATTTTGCTGAATGTGAGAAACTTCAACTATAGACAGCCCATAAAAGCCTTTTCTAGTTTTGCAGAGAAAATATCCTTTATTCCATTTTGATCCTGGAATCCTTCTATTTGATGTAATACTTGTAAAGTAAGAGAAGCAAGGAAGGAGAACTGAATCTGCTGCCCTCCAGAGTTTGTTCTGCTGTTTTTGGAACTGGTGGATGCATAAGGCACTAAGTAAAGTATCCTGTGATATCACAGTCATCTTATAAATGTTATTGTATGCAATAAGTTCATTAAATAGTATAGTTCATTTACATTTTCCAAAATAAGTGTTCATGAAATGCCTGACGGTGTTTAAAAAAAATATATTTTTATATATATTTATAAGTTTACCTATCACATCTCCAACCTATTAATGCTAAAACATGCTTTGATTAGAGTCAAAGTTGAGCTTCATTGAGTGGTGGTGTAGCCAGAAAGACTGTCCTCTGAGACTTAAGAGTCACAATGATTATTTTTATGGAGCATCTGAAAGGTGATAACGCAGATAACTTGTCATGAAAGTACAGTTGGTTCACCACAACTCATGTAAGCATTTGTGTGAGCTATATCATTACTTGAATTTGCCTGATTTTCAGTACGGTATTAGATTAGAGGTGGAGAGGTAACAAGTAATTTACAAAGTGCTAAACTGGGTTTAAAATCCTCCTTAATGGTATAGGCTGAAGTATGCATCTCAATCACGTTAAAGATACTCAAGTTAAAAATAAAGGGGAGGAGGAAAGGCATATCTGCGGTGTCACCAAGGCATGTGGTGAGTTCATGTATAAAGGGAACGTAATGGATCTGCTTGGATTCCAGCCAATGTTTCTGGACACAGGCATTCAGTGAGGCACATTCCGGGGCATTAAGTGCAATCCCTTCCCAAAGCACAGTGAGCCTTCTGTGTAATTCATCTTCTTGCAGCCCACTCAGCCAAGGGCTGGACATGTGGCTTAGCCGATACCATTACCACTGCAGCTCCTGAGTAGTCGCTTTTTCAAATCAAGGCAACATTTGACTTAAACACAGGTAGCTGTTTGAATATACTGTGCAGGAATTTTCAACTTGCTTTTGTATTTGAACATTGTTTCGTTTATAAATTATAAACAAATCATTGTAAGAAGATGGCTTTTTCACCTACAGTTTTAATTTATAAACACTGTCGGTTTTAGTGTGCAAAATCTAGTGGTAGTGGGATTTCTTTTTAAATTATCTATCATGTTAGCAACTTACTCTGATACTGCAACTGTTTGCTACCTTATAGGAACGTGGTGGAAAAATTGTGTGAGCCGTTTTAGTGAGAGCAAAGAGAATGAAAGAGGAATTCTTCATCACTGGAAGTCATCTGTGTTTGGCAACAATGACAAGTGAAGTGTTACAGTAGAACTCGCTTTCTAAAGGTGTCCACTATGGAAGCTTACCTCCTCCAGACTTGGAGAAGCATGACTCCCATTTTCCTCACAAGCCTAATTTTCTATATATTTTCCATTTTCTTGGCCATTTAACGTCATGTAAGTTAAGCATACAGCTCTCTTTTATCTCTCCTAGAATAACAAATGTAAAGACAGTCAGAAATATTTAAGTTTATTTTGTGGATCACCTGCAGACAGAGTTTGGTGCCATGTCATGCCAAGAGGTTCAGGTGGCCTCAGGTCACGGGAGGCTGGAGTGGAAGCAAAGCTGTTCTGACACCAGAAGTGATGGCCTCCTTCTTCCAGTGCTCAGAAGGATGAGTTGCTTCAAATTGCTTTTCAACAAACAAATACTGTTTTGCAAAATGAATTCCTCCAAGGTCATCTTTGACTACCAGGATTATTTGGCCACTTGTTAGATGGGATGGCCAGAGCAGGTGTGAATGTATAGGGCTGTAGCTTTGTGTGTTTGGTTGTGTGCAACTCATTTATAGAACAGAAATGTTATGAAAGTATTTAACAAACCCGTACATGTTTATAACATTATAGCTTGTAGTATCAATCTGTTGTGCTAGTAACCGCGATTACTTTTCATTGTTAACTAAAGGCTGTTTTGTAACAAGAAGCTTCATATAAATATTTAATGTCAAGCTGGGCTGAAATTAATCTTAGAGCTACTAATATGCCCAAGGTGACTGCGACCTGCACGTCGTTGAGATGTTGTGCCTTCAAAATATAAAGTGACCTGCATTTTTAGCATATGAGTTAGAAACATAATTTTTAAGAGCCAAATTGGCCAAAATCTAATTTTAAAATAACTTGTTTTTCTGATGCGTCCCCAAGAATTAATTCTTATTCAAAGATGTACTGCTGCTAGCTAAGCTTGTTAAATTAAACTGCTTGATTTACCTTTCATTTTTCCTGCCTCCTTAGAAAATCTTCTTAGTTCAGTGCTGTGTGATACTGTCTCTAGTTGTGCATGTGAAGAACTGTAGTCACTGGACAGTGAAAAGTACCTAGGAAGGGATGACTTTTTTCTTGTCTAGTATTAAGAACATCATGCACTGAAGTCTGTCCTCCATCATTCCCAATACCTTGCTGTAATAGAAATAAAGGTCCAAAAAACTTGTTTACTTTGAGGCTGTCATTTCACGTTCTCCATACTTGTGGAACAAAGCTATTTAAGCCTGGGACCTAAATAGCTGTTCACAGCTGCTGCCAGCTTATACCCCAGTGATGGTTAGAGCTGCTTACCATAACAGTGGAGACACTTCTTTTAAATATAGTATTTTGACAAACTTTAAACATTGTGTTCCTTGATTAAAGCCCTTGTCTAACCCTCCTTGTATTTCACACGTTTAGGAGAAATGACATTATGCTCATCTGTTAAATTTGGAGAGCCATACTCAGCCTATGGAGAACAAACAGATACATGAAATGTACTTTGCAGTAGACAGTCTGTTGTTCAAACAACAGAGTCACATTCAGGTTTGGTAAGGTTCTCTGCTTCTGATGGTACAATTCTGTAGTTTGAGTGGAGCTCCTTTGCACCAGTTCTTTAACTATACTTTTCCAGTACCTTTTACTGTGTTTTCCCAAGAACTTTGATTCATGGGTCTCTAAAGAGAAATTAATATAAACCTAAACCTAGGGCAGTTATGTTTTTATTGTAAAATGTATATGCAGAGAAATAGCTTTTCATCATCTCTTTCTCAACTCTGTTATCTCTTCATTCCACAATTCTATCAAAGTAAAGATAAGAAAGTATCTGAATTTTATGATGTGCTCTTCTGTAGATCAGAGTGGGAAGAATGGCCCTCTGCAACTTCTGACCTACTGGTCTCACTTCCCAGTAAGAATTTTCTAATTTCCAGTTTGCTGTTAGCCTGCCTTCTTTCCTCTAAGAAGCACCCCTAGCCACGTTAGTTTCCTGTTCTGGATTTCCAGTTTCTTTTTTTTTCTGTGCATTTTGGTTTTAAACAAGTATTTGTTTGAGGAAGGGTAAAGAAAAGTATCCCGTTCTGAAACAAGAACAGAAAAAGCTACAAGCGACAGGCTGGGAATTATGAAATTCTTCTCTTTCTACAGAAAGCAGCATAGTTTAGGATTATTTTAAAGAGCCAAGATATGTTGGACATGTTGTAACCAAAGAATTAACACTTCTTAAAAAATAGTGTAAGTGATTTGCACAGCTAGTGTTGTGCCAGCCAAATCGTGGCATTATATGGTTTGCTGCTCTGAAAGTATGCAGAATCACTGGCTTTGAACTTATTTTTATAATAGATTGAAAGGCAAGAATTGGAGTCTGTAAGTGGTATGTAGGTGCAAAGCATTCAATATAAATACAGTAAAACATATACACAAAATATTAACTGCAGAGGAATGTCCATTGTTAAGAGTTAGTTTAGTTGTGTTGACATGGAAAGGAATTGCACGCTTCCTATTTAGTGGCCTTCTGTAACTTATTAGGTTTTTTTTACTTGCTGTATTAAGGATGGCTCGGGCTTCCCTCAGTGGAAGATTTAATGACTAGCTTGAAGCCATTTTCTTTTCAGGAATTAATATTTAGACATAACATTAGCTATGGAGGTAATTAGAATAATTAATGAATAAAATTGCAAGGACTGTAATTTGCATTGCCTAATGCCGAGTTTTATAGCTTTCTTTAAAGGTTTTTGCTAATTAAAATGTTAAATTGGTTTAATTTCAAGAACAGGATATGGAAAAACTGATGCGTTGGTTTCTTTGTAGGCCGCGTTTGACTTGATGCTTAATTGAAATCAAGCCTGCATTAATAATTTACTCTTTCGTCTATGCATTTACACTGGTTGTTCAAAAGAACTCACATGAAATTCCTTATTTTAAAAACTTCTGGCATTTCATTTTATTTTGTGATTAGATTTGCTTACAAATATTTTTACCTTATAGCGAGTGTTAATGGAGAGAGTGGGAAGGAAGGAGAGAAGAGCTTCTGGATGGGATTTCAAGTTAAGTTTTGTGCCAAAACCGGGTCTTTCCAAGGGTGAAAAAAGGCCTTTAGCAAGGACATGAAATGCTTGCATCATGATCAGCATGCTCCACTGCTGTTTGAATTGAGTGAAGCTGAGAACATTTATATCTGAGGAAAGGCTAGGAGCAAACATATTTTAAAAGTGGACATTGCATCTAACTTTCTGTAGTTTGATATTCATCTCAATTCAGAGTCATACTTAGGAAGTTCCTTTCTGGTGTTTGAAATCACTGTAAAAAATGGCCATTGCTAGCTGATGTGGGAGTGGCATCCCTAAGCTTCTGATCTCCGGTGTTAAAACCTTTTGAAGTAGAAAAAATAATAGCTTAGAAAACCCTGGTTAAAAATTACTTCAAGAAAAATGGATTTAATAAGTGGTTGCTTAATTGATGCGTGACCTTCAAGGTTAGAGATGCCAAACAGCAAAAATACAATGAAAGAGTTGAGCTAAACTTTACTGAAATAATGCTTTCAAATGCTATTATGCATACCGATTGTAATCAAAATGACTGTTTTATCCAACGTAGTGACCATAAGAATGGGTACTATATAATTGCTAGTAAATTGCTCAGATTATTACTCAGCCCAACTAATTGCCTTCTTTTTTATGCTTTCTTTAGTCAAGGAGGAAACAAAAGTGTGACCCAGCTTAGCAATGGCCAGCACTGTGCAGCAGCAGCTATTGTGCTTGCTGGTGTTGTGCTGGTAAAGTGAGTTTTGGGCTGCCTGTTGGGACAAGGTGCTTTTGGTTCTAAGGTAATTTCACTCCTTTGGTACTGATAGGTATGGCAGTATTTATCTGGGGCCACTCTGTTCCCACCCTTAACCGTGTATTGAACATCTGGAGGTGCTTTGTCCGTAGTATGTTTCTAATTTTTTTGGATAATAGAAGTAAATTACCATTTTTTTTCCATCTAGTATGTCATGCTTCTAAAAACAGGTGAGTTTTTATAATGCTGTGTATATTTTCATTTCAGTGATGAAGCTCTTAGTTTTCTTTTCTTGATTTACTCAGTCTGTATGTGTCTGTACTTGATACCTGCGTCTGAATAAGAATGAGGTCTGATGATTACTGACATTTATTAGTGTTGTTGTTTGTTGTGATGGCATGCAGCAGTTGTGAGGGAAGGTATCACTGTCTGACTCACTAACCCTGACTTAGCTGGGCCACTTGCAGACCATTCACATAGTCTTCACTACTTATCATTAATCTTCTGTCATCCTTTCTTCAAATCCTTCACTTGTGATCTGGGATGATCACATGTACTTGGAATCCATCTTTAAATCTATGGAACATGAAGTAATGTGCTGTCCAGGGGAGATGAATGGAGCGCTGGGTCTTCTTGATCTGAGTTTTTATCTGCATTATTTTGAATGGGATTTTGGTCCAGAAATCTATTTCCTAGTTTTTGATTTAAGGTCACAAATAATTCCAGGCTTTGCTGATATTACCTGTAAAATTATTTATGAAAATACAGTGATTATTATTAGATTTATATGTTGTTTCTTTGTTGCTTGGTTTTTTTTTAAGAAAAAAATCTCTATTTTTTCCAATCAGTTGTTCTGCTTAGCAGATAATGTATTTAATTGAAACTTGTAAAGTGATTTGTTATTTTTCTAAGCCTGTTCCTCACCCACATGAAATCATTAGGAGATGGAAAATTTAATATGGAAGAATTAATGTGTATGATATCAATGTCAGTATTGTATTAATACTGTGATTCTCTGGTGTTTCTTGATCCAATATCTCTTAGTGTGCCAGAAGAGATTGTTTTCTGTGTAATAGTCTTTTTATGAAAAGGTTGGTTTTCAATGTAGCACAGGCTAGAATTGTTTAGGTAATTGGTTTTTTTAAAGTATTAGTAGTTCAAATAATTTAAATAAAAATATATCTAGGTGGTTCCAATTTAATTACAAGAGAAATTACAACACTTTAAACTGGTGTGGTGGAAAAGCAGCCAAACTTGGTGCAGCTTGTCATTGCAAAAGGCAAGGAGCAGCGGTAATGCAGTTGGGTTGGGTTGGGTTGTGCTGGCGGAGAAGAAAGAGCATCAGATGTGAAACTGGGATTGTACTTTGTTTGTGTGGTATATTGGCTGGGGTTTTGGTCTGTTTATTTTAATGCAAGAGCTTTTTCTCTTAGCAAATGGTTTGTCAGTTGTTCCTGCAAGTGGTGAATAACTGCAAAAATCAGATGCAAAGATTTCCTAGGACTTAACCTGTGTTGCTAGCTACTGAAGCTGTGTTTATTTGTGCTAGTAACATTGCTGAGTATTTTTTGCACAACTGTAATAAAATGCATGGATCATTTCAATATAGAATCATGTTGTTGTCTATGTATGTAGAAACATGTTATTAGTGGAGTACCAACTGTAGGCGCCATTGATTAGTAAGTTCAAACAAAGCTGTGAAGCAGACCAAAAAGTGAATGGCATGGATAATAAAATAATAGCAGTCTTGAGGTCTGTAATTCTTTCATGGATTAGATACATGATATTTTGCTGGCATTGAGTTCAAAAACCTGTTACTTTACTATTTGTAATTTGACTTCAGTCATGCATAGACTTGTTGACAGCTATTTACTGGAAGTCTACCTTTTAAAGACACTAGTAGCCTGCTGTGTGGTAATAAATGTATCAGCATACTAGCTGCAAGAACAATTTTTCACCTTTATTTATATGTAAGTATTAGAAAATGGAAAGCACTTGCACTTTCAGCAGAAGCATGCAAATAAAAGTAGTTTGCCAGATAAAATGTTTGGTTGCTTGATGATGCTATTTCTATTAGTATCGTGCTTCATCTTACTCCTTTAGTAAATATCAATATTCAAATCATTTTTGAAGTCCCTGGCTGTATTTACAGCCTGTTGCGTTGCTGTGCATTAAACACTCCGCTACCAGATGAAAGGACTTGTCTTGCAGTTGTGTCTCTCCCTGGATTTGTCACTGTATTTGCTCAGCCTGATTTGCTGTATCTCTGATCTGGAGGACATGTAAAATCTAACGATTTCTTTATTCCCATTTCCATTTGAACCCATTTTGGTAATTAGTAGAAATTAACATTCTCATTTTGAGGCTGCATCTTTTAAAGCATGTACCAGTGTTGAAAAACATGTACAAGTTTTGGAAAATGTGCAGTGTCACTTGTCAGTATGGACTACTCCATTTTCACACTGAAATTGCCTTGTCTCGCTTGCTCTCTTCCATCTGCTGATTTATTAGGTGGGTGTCATATGTCTGCATTTAAGCAAGACCTTTTAACACACTCTCTCTCAAAATATTCTTTCACCCAAGTTAGGTTGCTACAGTTTGAATGGGTGGACAAAATGAATAAAATCATCTTCTTGAAAGATCATCCTCCCAGGGTGGTGGCTAATGAGCCGCGCTTGATGTGGGGGCCAGTGAAAGTGGGATGCTATAGAGGTCTGTCCTGGGACCCATCCTGTTTAATATCTTTACCAGTGAACCAGAGGAGGTGGCAGAGTTCACTTTCTATCAGGCTGGCAGGTAACACCAAATTAAGGGGACCAATATACTCTGAAGGGCAGAGACCTACATTAGGCTGGAGCAATGGGCCAGGAACCTTATGGAATTCAGGAAAGAAATGCAAAGTCCTACACCTCAGAATGAAGAATTCCTTGCAGCAGTGCAGCCTGAGGAATAACTCTGTAGTCAGGATCTGAGGGTTTTGGTGGGCAGTAGCCTGAACTTGACGCTTGTAGGTGGTAGTAAAGAGGGCTAGCAGTATGCTGGATTGTGTTAACAGGAGCAAAGCCAATAGGCTTGAGGAAAGAAAAGATTTATCACCCTTAACTTAGCACTTAGAACACCACTTCCAGTTTTGGGCCCTCCAGTATATGAGAGGCATCAGCTAGCCTGAATGAGTTAAATGGAGAGCCACCAAGATGTCTACGGACTGGAACACTGGCTTTGTGAGAAGGGGCTGAGGCCTCTCCTCTGACCTGGGCCTCTTCAATCATGGTGAGGTTTAAGAGGCAGTTTCAAAGAGGCCTAATAGCAAACTTGTAGTACCTAGGAGGTAACTGCTTGACTAGTGACTGAAAAGCCAACAAGGGAAGATGCTTTGCCAGACTTCATGCTTGCAAACAAGGAAGAACTGGTTGAGGATGTGAAGGTTGGAAGCAGTTTTGACTGCATAGACTGTGAAATGGTGCAGCTCGGGATCCTGAGAGGAGGCAAAGAGCAGGATCACAGATCTGAACTCAAGGAGCACAGACTGTGGCCTGCTCGGGGATCTGCGTGGAAAATATCTTATACAGTCCTCGAGCAGAATGGAATCCAGGAGAGCTCAGCAATTTTCAGGGTTCATTTCGTTCAGCCTTCGAGAATGGTCCACACCCACATGTAGGAATTCAAACAGAGGCAGCAGGAGCCTTTGTGGAGCTCCTCACTGAACTTGAACATAAAATGTAAGTGTGCAAGAGATGTAAGAAACGAGTGGCCTGGAAAGAATATAGAGGCACTGTCTGAATTTGCAGGTCTGGGGTTAGGAAAAGCAAAGCCCAGCTGGAGTTGAATCTAGAGAGGGATGATACGAAGGGCAACAAGAAGGGCATATAAAGGCCTCTGAAAGATCTGTAGTGAATGAAAGGGATGCTAGCAAGTTCAGGACAGTGGTATTAATAGTGCTGTTACTTCATTGAGTCTTGGAAGTTAGATTCTCTCCTTTCCTTTGCTTCAGGTATTCTATTTGATGGTGGAAAAGTAGTGAAATTTCTTGTATGAAGCTGCTGATCCATCATGATCTGCATTTCAAGGAGAATATATCTGGCCTATAGCTTGCGTAAGTGCTGAAGATTTAAGTTACAAGTGAGACGAAACACAGTTGTTCTCTCAGTATGGAAAGAATTGTAAAATACCAGCTTCTCTGAAGAATGGGTGTCTGAAGTGGGGCTCTGAAAACGTGCATGACAGAAGTTAAAAATTCAGCATTAATGTAAGAGCCATAAAATCCCACTGTGCACCTCCATTATACTCGTAACATTTATTATTCTCTATAGAACAGAGAAAATTTTCATTGAATCAGAATGTTTCATCCTTATTGTGCAAAGTCTTTAAATCAATTTTGAACATGTAATTATAATTTCCTCACCGTCTTTTATTTGGCATGCATTCTCTACTTTACTAAGAATGTTTCAAAACTTTAATTTGTACATTTAAAACTCTGTGGGTAAGATGGCACTGCTGTTATTTCTGAAGTTAGTGAGAGGCAACATTTTATGAATCCCTGTTGTTTTTTTTAACACTGCATTTGCTGTAAGGAAAATAGCAATACTGATAAGAGATGGTAATACTTTGAGCTGCTACTGTTGTCATTAGCTGGTGTTCCCATTTCAGAGAATCATGGAATCACTTGAGTTGGAAGGGACTTTTAAAGTTCCCATTTCACAGTACTTACGTTAGAATGCTATTCGGCATTCAGAACTTGACGTTCAGCATTGTTGGACTATGTCTAGTCCTGTGGGGTTTGGGTTAGGTTTTTGCAACTTAACTGTCTTGATGTGGAATGATAACATTTAGAATTATAGAATCAACAAGTAGTCATTATTTCAGCACTTATGTTCCGGCTTTTCAGAGAATGGATTTAGAAAGAATAGAGTTATAAATACAGGCATGAAAACAAAACCTTAACAGAAAATATGTATAGGCAAAAACAATTTGTCTCAGGCAATTCCAGACTTGCAGAAGTGCGAGCATAAATGGAGAGATGAAAAATATCATTCGATCTCAGTAAGTAACTTGGGGATGTCAAATGCGCTAGAGTGCTGCCTTTCTTTGTTGTGGAAAATTATGTTATACTTAATCATAGAATCACAGAATAGAAAAGGACCACAATGATCACGTAGTTTCAACCCCCCTGCTATGTGCAGGGTCGCCAACCACCAGCCCAGGCTGCCCAGAGCCACATCCAGCCTGGCCTTGAATGCCTCCAGTGATGGGGCATCCACAACCTCCTTGGGCAACCTGTTCCAGTGCGTTACCACCTTCTGTGTGAAAAACTTCTTCCTAA
>PPHD01015699.1:0-14049 GCA_002909625.1 Bambusicola thoracicus
ATCCTGGAGCTGGCGGGCAACGCGGCCCGCGACAACAAGAAGACGCGCATCATCCCGCGCCACCTGCAGCTGGCCATCCGCAACGACGAGGAGCTCAACAAGCTGCTGGGCAAGGTCACCATCGCGCAGGGCGGGGTGCTGCCCAACATCCAGGCTGTGCTGCTGCCCAAGAAGACCGACAGCCACAAGGCTAAGGCTAAGTAAGCCGGCCCCGAGGAAGCGCACAGAGCAGCGAAGTGAAACCCAAAGGCTCTTTTCAGAGCCACCCACAGTCTCGAGAAAGAGCTCGGAATGTGGCGACTCGAGTGCTTGCGTGGTGTGGTTGTGTATTGGGCATACACAGACACTGTCTAGGGGTGCCGGACTCGGCAGCTTTGCCGGAGAGACGCGCTGTGCCCGGGAGCCCCGAGTTAACTTCCTCGGCGTCGCTGCCCTGTCCCGACCATAACCCGAAGCCCTGCGCTGAAGCCACTCCCCGTCTCCCTCCCGAGCGGCAGCCGCTGCGGAAGCGGTTGCATTCGTGGGCGGCCCCGCGCGCGCTTTTCGTAAGGGCGGGCGAAACGCCTAGCCAGCGGAAAAGGAGCGAACACCGCGGGGTCCAGTGTTGTCTCCACCTCTTTCCGCGAACCCGGTGTGCGCGGCCCCTGCGTGCGGGCGGAAGCGGAATGGCCGCCTCTTCCCCGTTTCACCCCCCACTTGGGGGAGGGGGGGTTCCTGTCAAGGCAGAACCTGCTTCTGCTTCTTTCTCTCCCTCCCCTCGGTCTGCGGGTAATGGGGCCGGCCTTTCCGGACGCGGTGCCGAAGGGAGGCGCTGAGTTCGTTCCCTGGGCACTCCGGCACGTGCCTAATTCGGTCGGTAGCAACGAGCTTAGAAAGTCAAGAGCGCGCCCTGAAGCGAGAAGCAGCCCGAACGCTGCCCGGTGAGAGTATGCCTGTAGGGAAGAAGGAGCAGTGGAGCAGCTTGTGAGGGAATGGAGAAACGCCGCGAGGCGGTAGAGCCGAGCTGAGCTACGCAGCTCTGCAGTCTGGACACGGAAAGCCAACAGCCAACGGCTGGAGAAAATGAAACATAAGGAGCCAAACTATTAAATAAAAGGAAAATCCTGGCACATAAAGCGAGGTGACACAGCTCTTTGTTGGAAAAAAGTGGGTGGCTCTGAAAAGAGCCTTTGGGTTGCTGAAAACAAGTTCGGGTGGCCGGAACCGGAGAAGAGTTTAACCGCCGAAGCCGTAAAGGGTGCGTCCCTGGCGTTTGAGCGCGTAGACCACGTCCATGGCCGTGACCGTCTTCCTCTTGGCGTGCTCGGTGTAGGTGACGGCGTCGCGGATGACGTTCTCCAGGAACACCTTCAGCACGCCGCGCGTCTCCTCGTAGATCAGCCCCGAGATGCGCTTGACGCCGCCGCGCCGCGCCAGGCGGCGGATGGCCGGCTTGGTGATGCCCTGGATGTTGTCGCGCAGCACCTTGCGGTGGCGCTTGGCGCCTCCCTTGCCGAGCCCCTTCCCGCCCTTGCCTCTGCCAGACATGCTGAAAGCCTGAGTCCTCCGACACCAGTGAGGAGGTGGCGCGGCGCGCCCGGGTGTTATGGGGTACGGTCGGACCTGATTGAAACCAGGGGCGGGGCCCCAGGCGAGGGCGGGAGCGCCACTGCCTCCTCCTCCCTGGCGGGCGGGGCCTCCTCCTGGCTGATTATTTTCTCCCGTCTGTAATATGTTTCATTTTCCTCATTAGTCTGTTTCTCTCGTCGCTTTTTTTTTCAGTGTGAAGTTCGGTATCTGAAAAATATATTGCACTTTCTTCCTGTATTGCTTCTCATTATTTTCTTGAATGCTTTCCGTCTATGTCAATATTTTCAATAGTCATGTCTCAATGCCTGTTTGTAAGCAACCTTCTAGTTCCAAATTGAGGTTGTGTTTTTTTTTCTTGTTTTTTTTTTTTTTTTCCTGTAACTGGTGCCAAACCATAAGGAATTTTCTTTAATTCTCTTTCCGTTTACAATAGCACCAAGTCTTTCAGCTCTTCGTGTCTTGCCCTTTTGATGATGGGCACTGTACATACAATCTGAAGATGTTAATACAGTATATAAATTGCCTTACACGTTTAATGTACTGATCCCTAGGAAGAGTATGACTTTGTTCCCTTCGATGATGATGATGATTATTATTATTATTATGCCGGTAGGCCTGCATATGCAACCCAAGCCCTTGCAAACAACATTATGTCTAAGGATAAATGATAAATTGCATAAACTGTAACCAGTAATTTTTAACAACAGATGTTTTTTAAAGGCTCAAATACAGTAAACATGATTTTAAATGTCCGTGAATTCTGGATGCACTTCTGGTAGATAGCGATAGTAATTACTCTCTTCTCTGTTTCTTAGGGTATGCCCAATTTCACTTGCTTATGCAGTATTCTTCTTAGCTTCTTTCCTTTTTAAATAATTAACGTAGAACAGTATTTACTGTTTAGACCTGTGGTCTATTTTTCTCTCCCCTAAATGTATGCACAAATAGTTATGGATGGAGGTGAAATTATGATTTATAGCTCGCATACACAAATTTGATCTCTGTACATGTCAGCAGTGCGGTGTGGTGTCTGAGACATGAAACGTGATCTTCAGCTCTAAAATGAATGTCAGGATGTAACCCTCAGTGGCAACAAAGGGAAAAGATAGCAAAGGATTGGCTTTGCCTTTGATCCTTTCTATGAACTATTTGAAATACATGGAGCTTTAGAAAACAATGTATCCAGTTGAAATTGCTGGGACACACCTTCCCCTGAATGTTGGGAATTAACTCATGAATTCCAAGCTCCAAAGTCAGGATGGAAGCTCTCCTGGTTGCTTCGCCTTATTCCATTGTTCAGGTGCCATCATTGTTACCAGTAGGTTTTAAGTAAATGGTTTGCTGTCATACAAATGATCATTTAATGGTCGTCAATAATAGCGTTGAAGAACATGAGAAGCTTCAAGGACTGAAGGAGGAATTTCTGTCTTTACATTTTAGGAAAAGAACTAATTGACATTTTATGCCAATGTAATAGAATAGTCTTTATTACTTTATACATTACAGTTAATTAATTTATTAAACGTTAAAACGAAAGCGATGAGCTTTGAATCAGAAGGATGCGCTTTTAGTGTTTAGTGTATAAACATATTAATGGTGTGGGCTGAAGTAGGCAGTAAAAGTTTGGTCAATTATACCATAATAGGTATTGGGTTTACTGGTATCAGTTGTGTTGGGGAATGCCATATACTATTTTTGCCATTTCTAGGAACAGAAAAGTCATTTCAAAGCGCATTAGGAGTTTCCTAAGCATCCTTGGCTACCTTCACTACTATACCTAAACTTGTCTGCTTGCGTCATAACTGGAGCTTCCAAAGGGAAATGCCCTAACCCTACAGCTCTGGATGGAGCTCTAATCTTCTATTTAGAGAAGTGCTCTTTCTCACCCCAAAACTGAGAACTGAAAAACAATTGTTCCTAGCTTACATCTATTCTTAAATTTGCATATGTTATTTCTTCTTTTCATTTCCACTCTTGTGCAACAGGGCCAGCCTCAGCTGCAGCCGATAGATCTTTATCAGAAACTGTTCTTGCTGCTGGAAGGAAAGTAACAGCATTTCCATAAATTATTTCAGAATTTCTGTTGATGCTTCTTTATTCTACATGGGAAGGGAAGGAAAATCGAACGATCGTAGTCAAATACAACATCTGCCAGTTGAAATAGCGGAAGATCAAAGCCAGGGGAAGCCTTCCTACTGTAGCTATCCTAAGTTCCTATGTTAACACACACGTTCTTTGTTTTGGATTATATTCTACAGTGGCTGAAATTTTAAATTGCAGCCTACAGTAGCTGAGAAATTAAAATACACTTAGAATACTCGGATAGTTGTAGCATACTATACCTGAATGTTACAGCGCGAAATGTAATTGAGTAAAGAGCCAGAGAAAAATGATCCAAGAGTTTCTACAACACTCAGCAACTATCTTTTTCTTTTCCCTTTAATTTGACCTAGTTTGTCAAAAAGTTCATACCATTTTCTCCAGTGAGAACCAGTAGCATGATATATCCAGTCATCTTTTTTTATCATAAGCTCCTGACACAGTGGATGGGGGTAATCTCATATGTAGAAAAAAAGTATTGTATGAAGCACTGATGGTTTTGAGACCTCGTGCTCAAAACTGTAAATAAGTTCCAGCTTCTAAGTAAGTGAAGAAATCGTCATGATAATAACAGTAAAAAATGAACATCCTGTTTCCAATCCCAGGAATCTGAGCCCAATCACACCTTTCTTCTTCTTGTGAGACAGAAAAGGCAGAATGTGAATCTGATTTTCCTTTCTGTACAAGTGCAGAGAATTGACAGAAAGATGTCATTTGGTGTAAGAACCTTGAAAGAAGTATAGAAAGAAGGAGGGAAGAAGCATATATATATATAAATGCTAACGCCCTATAGAACTATAAAATTTGGTTCCATTGTCCCTGGGAGGACTTGAGATCTGCGGAAGCTGCTCCCAAAATAATGCCTATTTCATTATGCTGGCCTATGATATCAGAGGCAGAGATGGTGGTCTGGCAGTAGAGGATGAACCTCCCCACCATTATTCCATTACATTTTGTTGCCAGGGACAGATGGCAGCAGAGGGGTAGTCTGAAAAGACGGCAGCAACAGTGGGTCATCTCCACTGGCACAGATTTTTATGGGCATGGCGTACAGGACCCACCAGTTCAACACTTGTTGAAATGTACAGCTGATGGTAGTGATTATGTTGAAAAACAGGGAAAATTCTCAGACACAATATGCTAGCTGTTGTGGTTTAACCTGGCAGGCAGCTCAACACCGTATAGCCTTTCACTCACTCCCCTCAGTCCCTCTCAAGTGGGATGCGAGAGAGAATTAGTAACAAAGTAGGACTAATGGGCTGAGATGAAATCTATTTACTAAGAAGCAAAAACTGGAAACAAAAATGGAATTATAAATGCAGTCGCTCACCACCTGCTGACTGACGCACAACAACAGCAGTACTGCCTGCCAACCAGTCCCCCATCAGCAATACAAGCTCTCAACTCCTGATGGATAGACAGACTAGACTGGATTGGACTCCCAGGCAGCAGCTGCTCCTGCTTCTGACTCCTCACTGCTTTACAGTGTTCTGCATGGTGTCCCTAATTCAGGCCAGTTGTCCTGGTGCCACCCCACTGCCTTCTGCCCCATAATAAAGGCAGCAGCTCTTCCCAGACACGTGGCCTAGCCATGGTGTTCCATCACTCAGCAATGTCTAGAACACTGGTGTACTATTAGCAGTCTTTCAGTTGAAACAATAACAGTATAAAATAGTACTATTGTGTACTACTTTGTGCCTGTCGTAGATTCTACGAAAATAAATAGGAGGCAGTACTTTCTGAGTAACCTACATACATCTGTTACTATAATAGGGCCTTCACTACTAGTTTACATCCAACCTTTTCCTCGCCGTCAGCACTTCTGAGTCAGTCTTCAGTCCCAGCACTAAGGGCCTCAAACTCTCTGCATTTCAAGAAATAACCATCAGATAAAATCAGAATAAAAATTGCTTTCCAGTTTTTGTTTTCATACAATAGGCAATCCTACCACCTTATATTAACATTTCTGTCATGCTTGTCATCGCAGCCAAAACACACAGTTGCCTTCATCCTGCAGGCCAAGCTGCACTCTCTGGGGTACCTCACCCAGCCATGTATTTCTTTTGTCATTTAACCTGCAGAGGATAAAAAATAAGAATGTAAAATTACTGGAATAGTTCAGATCCACTGTTTAATGTGGAGCTTTCGCTTCTTGGCTCATGAGTGACTGTAAGAAAAACTCATTGAAGAAGATGCACAGAGGTCATTTGATATTTCCATCTCTCACTTACCCAATAATGCTGTTGAGGTGCAGTTCCTGTTATTTCTCTGTTTTACTCTGCTTCAGTTTCTTGAAGTCCTGAAGGTATGTGCTCCACCAGCATGAGCAGCAAGTGACGGCCTTGTATCCAGTGTGTGCAATGATGTTATCACGGGCAGACCAGTCAATGGTTTGTACTGAAAAAGAAAGCAGAGTGCCATTGAGGGGGGAGGGGAGAATTTCAAGGTGGAAAACGAGAATTTGCCAATTTTTATTTAATATAGATCTACCTGGGGAAGGGGACCTCTTGAAAGGATTGAAATAGCAAAGCATTGGATGCTGCTATCAAAGCATTACACTTAAATGTCAACATTTGTACATTAGAACAGAGAAATCTATGTGGATAATAAGTTATTCCGATCATACCCTCCAAGGGCAGGACTTAGAGCTTCAAGTCTCCACTCAGTTCGTATATTCATTACACCCCAGCTTCTGTTTCACAATGAATTTTCATAAATCGCGATACAAAGACGGTTTTAAGATCAAAAGACGACGCACTACAGCGGTAGCGAACGTGTCTCCTGACAAAGCAACCCTTTCAGGGTGCATTGGCGGTGCGCTAACAGGCGCATCAGCCCTCAGGGAGAGGCTCGTCGATGCTTCGCTCCCTTGCAGTACCAAAAAAGACGTAAAGAGACATCGGCTTTCACCGCTCTGCCGAA
Source organism: Bambusicola thoracicus (assembly GCA_002909625.1). Lineage (NCBI taxonomy): Eukaryota > Metazoa > Chordata > Aves > Galliformes > Phasianidae > Bambusicola > Bambusicola thoracicus. Next base: position 6,592 of record PPHD01015699.1, read on the forward strand.
GTGCCAACCTCTGCCTGCCGGCATCGGGAGAGCGGCGGCGGGCCGAGCGGGCGCCGAGTGGGACGCTGTGTCCGCGGAGGGGAGCGGGAGCCGAGCCCGTGCTGCGGGACCGGGTTGTGTTACTTGCTCGGCTTTCATACTCGTTTACGCTGAGATCAGACGCCGAAGCCGCTGCGGTATTTGCCCTAATCTGGAGAGGAGCTTCCGAAGCACACGGTTTCATGCCCTCTGTGTGGATTTAGCTGAAGGGATATTTTTAATTTAGAAGATAAATAGAATGTTTCCCTCTGCCGGGGTCACCACGGCTCCACTCAGTGGAGTTTCTGGGATCTCTTTTCCCTTATTTCTCCTCATTCTAAAGGGTAACTCTTCCAGCTTGCGGCACCCCCATTCCCTCACCTCCCAGTAAGGAACTGGGTGCGCGAGCTGTCAATTTCTGTAGGAAAAGGAGCTTTTTGGACCGACAAGAAACACAACCGGAGCGGCGGCGGTCGGCGGGGAGAACCAATCAGCGCGCGCGGCGCTGCTATAAAGGGGGCGGCGGCGGCGACCGCGCCATTGTTCGCGGAGCTCCGCAGGAGGCGCCATGGCTGAGACCGCTCCTGTTGCTGCGCCCGATGTCGCCGCCGCTCCGACCCCGGCCAAGGCGGCCCCCGCCAAGAAGCCGAAGAAGGCGGCGGGCGGCGCCAAAGCCCGCAAGCCGGCAGGTCCCAGCGTCACCGAGCTGATCACCAAGGCCGTGTCCGCCTCCAAGGAGCGCAAGGGGCTCTCCCTCGCCGCGCTCAAGAAGGCGTTGGCTGCCAGCGGCTACGACGTGGAAAAAAGTAATAGCCGCATCAAGCTGGGGCTCAAGAGCCTCGTCAGCAAGGGCACCCTGGTGCAGACCAAGGGCACCGGTGCCTCGGGCTCGTTCCGGCTCAGCAAGAAGCCGGGTGAGGTGAAGGAGAAGGCGCCTAAGAAGAAAACGCCTGCAGCCAAGCCCAAGAAGGCAGCGGCCAAGAAGCCTGCGGCTGCTGCTAAGAAGCCCAAGAAGGCGGTGGCAGTGAAGAAGAGCCCCAAGAAAGCCAAGAAGCCGGCGGCTGCCGCCACCAAGAAGGCAGCCAAGAGCCCCAAGAAGGCGACCAAGGCTGCCAAGCCCAAAAAGGCAGTGGCTGCTAAGAGCCCGGCCAAGGCAAAGGCGGTGAAGCCCAAAGCTGCCAAGCCCAAGGCGGCCAAACCCAAGGCAGCCAAGGCGAAGAAGGTGGCCCCTAAGAAAAAGTAAATATCCCCCCCAAAAAATCACTTCCCCTCTGCTTTGCAGATAAACCCAACGGCTCTTTTAAGAGCCACCCAAGGTTTCCCCAAAAGAGCTGAAACGCTGTTTCTTACGGTTCTTTGTGTGTGTGCAGATGGAGGTTCGCTTTTTCAGACCGCGGTGCAGATCACTCTCCCTCTGTTCTCCCCAGGTCCCGGGCAGCTGTCCCCGCGGCAGCTCACTGCACCGCGTCCGAGCCGGCGGGCTGTGAGGAGCCTCACGGCGGCCGTACGGGACTGGAGCGAGCCCGGAGGGTTTGTGAGAGTCCGAGCAGCGCTCGCCGATCCGGCGCTGCGCCGCGGTGGGCGCGCTCTCTGCTCTCCCCATCCCTGCGGATTTCGAAAAGCCCGCGCTGCGCGAACATTGGCTGCGGCCGGCGGGCTTGTAATGCTGCGCGGGGTTTCCGAGTTGCACAGGCGCTCCATCTCTATTCTGTCGGGCGGGAGTTCAAGTTTTTCGCTCGGCGGAAGAGGTGTATGAACTTAACGGGTACGTGCTTGCCTCCTCTGTGTGGGCTTATTTCACTCCCTCTGCAGTTCTGACCCCGAGAGTCTCGTCTCTCCGCTGGAAATCGTAAGGTGAGGCTCCGAGCACGGGAGTTGCTCCTGGAGCTCTCCGCATCACTCCAGTGCCTAAGCTTTTGCTTCCTATTCTGCAGCAGTATATTCTATATTCTACTGTATGCTGCAGCAGTATAAATCACGAAATCATATGACTTAATTCAAAGAAGAAAATACTTATTCTGTTACATTGTGTAAAGCTGAGCTGGTCGGAATAGCACTGCCTGAAAATTTTGTTCTCTTCTCCCTCTCTTCTCCCTCTCTTCCTTTCCCCAATGGGAAACAGGGTGTGCAGTAGCAAAGAGTATGAGTGACCTGAGAAAAATGAGCATGCATGCACCAATGTAATGCATTTGCAGCAATCACACAGCTGCAGTTTCAGCCAGTACCCTGAAACATTTTTTTTCACTCTTCGTCCCTTAGCCTGTGCATTGCTGCTGTGGGGCTCTCAGCCTATCTTACCTATGGGAACATCTGTTGCACAACTCCCCCTTCCTCAAAAATGGGCCGTCTTAAGCCATTGAGTCATTGCCACAGGACTGGATTGCCATGTGAATCTCAGGGCCCCACATCAACTTCAGCAGCCTATGCTGGCTACCTAGCAGTTTCCTATTCTGGGCATAAGACAAGCAGATATTCTAATTAAAAAAAATTAGGGATACAATTCTCCTGTCATTTCAACTATCCAACTGTAAACTGTCAAGCGAAAGTTTGATTCTGTTGTTTATTATTGCAGTGGAGATGTGACACATCTCACTGTGTTGTAGGACAACTTTATTGGACATCTGGGCATTCATTTCTTTATCATGTTAAGATGCTTTGCAACACTGGGGAAATCAGGAAGAGATGAGCTCAGCTCTGTATGTGACAAGACGAGCCATGTGCTAAGGTCATAGAATCCTTAATGTTGAAAAGAATCTTTAAAGGTCATCTGGTCCAAATCCCCTGCAATGAACAGGGACGCCTACAGCTCAGTCAGGGTGCTCAGATCCTGGTCCAGCCTGACCTTGAGGAGCAAACTTTTCAGGGCAGACTGATAAAAAGCTTATGCACTGGCCTAAATAAGTAAATAAATAAAAACAACAGAGGGAATAACTGACTTGGTTTTTTTTTTATTTTGTTTTTTTTTGTTTGTTTGTTTGTTTGTTTTTTTCTTGGCATGCTGATGACCTGCTTGGTTTCTAGTCCTTGGGAAACTTTGCTTCATGGAATGTTTCCTTGCCTGTGATGTCCTTGTCTCTGTCTTTTAGTTGTGACCTTTCCTGAGAACCAACAAGCAGAAAGATCCCCAGATGGTTACTATCACATCCAGGGGTGCTGGAATACAATTGCAACGCCCCCTGGATGTTGGAATAGGATTGTTGGAATAGGATTCCAGCAAGACTTGATTCTAGGTCAGGACATCTCAGTTGCCATGGAATATCTATTATGTTTTTTGAAGATTTTATATAGGCTGTATTTTGGGCCGTAGCCTCTTCCATATTTGTAAAGTGCTCAGATTAGCAGTGTCTATTCTGAGATGAATGAAAGATAGCACAGTTTCTTAGATTTCTACAGTGCCCGCACTGTGCGGACAGTTCCTCATGCTACAGACTCCAAGCAATGTGAATATCTCTGCCTGGAACACAAGTATGATGCCACAAAATGCTTTAGGATCTCAAGCAAAAAGCACATTCTGCTTTTTGTGAATAATTCTGACCTGAGAACTGGATTGGAATCGAATTAATTCTGTGCAACTATTTCATACTGTGAGCGGAGTCGCTGGTGGCCAAAGAGGAGTTGATTTATCAGACAGCAAAGAAAGGTCCCTGCTTAGTGAGCAGTCTGGCTGAGGCTGAAAACAGAAGTATCCCCCTTCTGGTTTTAAACACTAACTAAGCTGCTCAAAAGTTAGGAAGGTCAAAAAATGGGTTCAAAAGTCTGAATTAAAATGAAGATTTGCCTTCATTTATTGTCTTTTCCATGGGGTCAACTCTGGATGGTGGTATCAAAAGTCTGTGATATTCTTATGCTGGAAGTAGAAAATGAAGAAAAAAGAATAACAGCAAAGGAATCTGAGAGTGATGAAGGTCTCTGATCAGCAGTACAGACTCAGTCACCTGATGAAAACTCTCTTGAAGTAGAACTACTCAACAGAGTGATTTTATTATGGTAATAAAACAATTACAACTGATAGACACCTTTCTGCCACGAGGTCACAGAACTTTCAATTGGCGTCAGTCACTGCAGAGTCAGGCAATCTGCTCACAAAAGCAGGTCGTGTCTGTGCTTTAATTCCTGAACCATTTTGTTCTGTCTTGGTGGGTTCTGTTACTCCGGTGCTTTTGTGTCTCTCTTTGTCTTTTGCTGTAATTTTGCACGTGAGTATGAGTTTATTCTTCATGGCCTCAGTTTGCCTCTGAAAAGCAGTAAAACGATCTCTCCTGGAGGTTCACAGCTGCAAAACATTGGATTTTTATGTAAAGACTGCTACAACGCTGACACAAAAAAATCTTTCATGTTGGTTCGGGAAAACTGGAGTTGAGTTTTGATAAACGCTAAAATGATGATAGATTACACAAGAAAAAGTGTAACATCTGTATATGCTGTTTTCACACATCTTCTGAGGTTGTGAGAAACCTGAGGTGAATAAAGATGGGGAAAAAATAAGAAGTCTCTGTAGCGTCCCATCCTGAACAAGTGGAGAGAGAGAGAGATGCATACAATCCAAGATTAAGTTTCCAGGTTCTCAGAAGGAAGGAACTGAGCTGTGGAGATGTTATGTGTAGACAGGTAGAGAACCCTGAAAGCAGAAGTGAGATCAACACCAATTTTGTGCTCAGAATGGGTTCAGGTGCAGAGCCACTCATCACCCAGACACCTCTGAATTAACAGGATTACACAACAGCACTTCTTCACAAAATATGTGCCACAAGTTTCTTTTTCACTGCCCAGATCACAATGCATCCAGTTCAGCACTGAGTACTGGGGGGTGCCAGGCCTGCCTATGGGGGGTTCTGCCTATGGGAGATGTGTTCTTTACTGGTGTTCTGCTGGGACATCAGCGAAACCCCAGTTCTAGATCTTCCCAAGCACTGCAGGGTTTGCTTTCCAATGGCTCAGGATTAGGCTGTCAGCATCTGCGGAAAGAAAGAAAGTTCGTATAAATAGGAAGAGTTTTCTCACTTGCCTCAAACACCATATATAGTAAAAACAAACGTCAGAGCCTTCACCAGCCATAAAAATAGTTCTTATTCTCATTCAGCAGCCAGTGTATGCTGACACTAGCCAGCCAAAGAAGCACACATTGTACTTGCGTGCTGAATCTTCACGCTTAGTTGTATGTAACTGCCTTAGTAAAAACACACATTGCCATTGCCACTTCCGTGTTTCTGTTTTCTCCACTGTTCATTACAGGACTCTGTGCCCATTCTGTAGCTGACTGCTTTTGGTCCCTTTGTTCTTGACTTCTGGAATATGATTTAAGCTTCTCTTTCTGACAAAGAAATTACCTTACTCTCATGAGAACCAGCCTAGTAAGGGGAGACTTTGTGCGCTCCTGAGGCAGGGAGCCTCACTAAAAGGAGCTGTGTTTCAGATGTATTTTCTCTTCACCAGCACGAAAGAAAAACTGGGACAACAATCATTAAGATTTTTGCATAGTACCAAACTTTCCAAAAAACTCAGTCTTTTCACTATGATATTTATTGTGCTGCAGTTGCCAGTATCAGAGAGAAGTATGAAAGGCCAGGTAAGTAAATGCATGCGTGTTACGCTGTATCTTTATGGAAAGAAAAAGGGAAGGAAAGAGGGAAGAAGGGACAAAGCCGCTCAGCTTGAGAGGGAGAGGAGTAATGCAACGTCCACGAGAGGGCAGCAAACACACAATCATGGTAAGGTTTTTCAGCTTTATAATCGTTTTCCGCTCCTGAGCAAAATACTCACTGCCTGTTGCCGATAACGTTGAACAGTTTCTTGTTTGCAACAGAACGTTCTCCACCCCAGCAGAAATCAGAAGAAGAGGTCTACACCTTCCCTTAAAGGATAAAAACATCAATCTTCTGAGGAATTTAATTTTCCCATCTCTAAGATAATGGCCACGTGGATATTTACAATACCATCGAAATGGAAAGCACTGTGCATTCGTTCAAATAATTTTTTTTTACCTATAAGAAAAAATAAAAGACAGCAAATAAGAATTAAACTCTCTCGATTAATGTACCTTTTCTGTCACACACTCCTTGAGCAAAAGTTCAGAGACTGAAGGAAATTGAGAACGTAAGGAAATTCAAGGAAGAGGAAATAATTATCAGAAATGCAATTGGATGGGTTTTGCTGAAAGAAGCTCCTGTAAAAAACAAACAAACAAAACAACAACAACAAAAACAGCCTTTGAGGAGCAGCTATTTAAAACATTACAACCGTATGTAAGAAACAATGCTACTGGATAATTAAAGTAATATGTGGAACTGTAAAATGAAATACAGACCCATATCGCAAAATAACATACAGAGATAATCAGAGATAGAGTAATCAGGAAACCGTTATGAAATCGAGGTTTTAGTTCTAATTGAATAAAATTTAAAAAACAAGACTAATAATAATAACAATAATAATAAAGCCAGAACTTCAGCTTAAATGTAACAGAAAAGGTTATTCCTCAAGAAGGAAAACTCATAAGAAAACACAGTATTTGCGCAAGCCGGGTGCGATTGAGCCAACAGAAGGCGGCTTAGGCGGGAAGTACACCGAGCCCCGCCCCTTCCTCTGCAGTCCCCAATCAGGTCGGACCTCGCACTACAAAGAACCCCGCTCCCCACCACTCCACACGCATTCTTGCTCGATTGCAGCTGCAGTCATGTCTGGCAGAGGCAAGGGCGGGAAGGGGCTCGGCAAGGGAGGCGCCAAGCGCCACCGCAAGGTGCTGCGCGACAACATCCAGGGCATCACCAAGCCGGCTATCCGCCGCCTGGCGCGGCGCGGCGGCGTCAAGCGCATCTCGGGGCTGATCTACGAGGAGACGCGCGGCGTGCTGAAGGTGTTCCTGGAGAACGTCATCCGCGACGCCGTCACCTACACCGAGCACGCCAAGAGGAAGACGGTCACGGCCATGGACGTGGTCTACGCGCTCAAGCGCCAGGGACGCACCCTCTACGGCTTCGGCGGCTAAGGTTACCTGACATTAGACTTCGCTTTTTAAGACAACCCAAAGGCTCTTTTCAGAGCCACCCACTTGGACTGGAAAAGAGCTGTGGCGCTGTCTGTTAGTTGAAAGGTCACCTACTGAAGCTGCTGTTACTTAGTAGTTTTTTTTACATTGTGTTACTATTTCTCAAGTGTTTATGGGAATTACAATGTAATGCTTTGTCCTCTACTATTGATAGTGAAGTTACTTATGTTGTCTAAAAGGGGTTTGTTAACTCCTTAATTCCCCAGTAAATATCGAGCACTGTTACTAAAATATATTGCCAAGACAAATCGATTTCCTTTCTGTTTTTAGGTCTCACAGAGGTCAGTGCCATCTGAAATATAAATGATACTGTATTTGATCTAAAAGTTATTCCTTTGACTGCAGATCACTGTTTGCAGAGGGTCAGAAAATGGGAGTTAAAAAGGGATGTGTTA
>PPHD01015701.1:0-15950 GCA_002909625.1 Bambusicola thoracicus
AAAAGCAGCTGAAGCAAATTGAAATCCTTTGTTGCTATTTTCCTCTGCTACCAACGAGGAGTAATTTGGCAGTTTTAGAGCAAGGTCTTTGAATGAAAGTAAGCAACCCAGTTTCTTTGTTACACTCTGTGCTGTACACAATAATTTGCTTTAAACATTGAAATCAGGAATACTTGAAATATTCAAAATTGTGTATAATTTGGCAATCACCAACAGCCATTGTACATAAAGGGATGGCCTGACTTTCAGGTATACTATTTCAGAATGCAAAGTTAAATTTCAGGGGAAGACAACTTTAAAATAGTTTTTTTACTTCACATTTTCTAAATAGACTTCTCTAAATGTAACTTACCTGTTAAGTCGCCCTTACGTTGCCCTGACTGTAAGGTTATAGATAAGACACGGATAATGAAAGCCTAAAACTGCATTAAGTTCAGCCCACTGAGAAAAGGGCAAAAGAATCAGGTTTTTTTTCTGGACAAACTGTTGTTTTAGAAACAAGTCTGTGTGAATCCAGACGGACATTACTGATGTGCTTCAAGTGTTCAAATCCACTGGGCTCAAGCATGCTTCCCTATGCTGCTGTACAATGACAAAGTACTGAAGAGATCTAATCTTCCTTCCATTTGCTTTCTTCCTCTCAACCTGGTTCAACAGAGAACTGAAGAATCAAAATGAGGATAGAGGGCAAGTCCTGATACTCATGTGAAACACAACAGTCATGGATATTGTGTTTCCTTACAATCTGAACTCATTCATAAACCCAACCATATATCCTACCACTGCAATTGCTTGGACAGAGACCCAGGCTCCAGCAGTCCCCTCTTACATACGTACTTTGGTATTGTTTCTCTGACAGATACCAGAGGTGCTTTGAGCTCTCCTTCAAATCTTCCTTTAGCCTTAGGGAACTCTCAGAGTTTTCATTGCACATCTCTTCACACAAAGCTGGATGTACTACTAAGTACTCTACTTTTCCAGTGTTGATTTGACAACAGATCCCTGGCACTTGTGCAGGCCTTCCTTTGCTCATTTGCAAGTTTATTTCCTTCACCACAAGATGCACCTTGGTTCTAATTTACTAAACATAAATATTCTTACTCACCAACAAACTTGTGCATTTTCACATTGAAATACACAAGTGTTTTGGTAATTCTGTCAACACCAACAATTTATCAGGCCAAGCTACTTAAAATGAAAGAAGCACGCATCAAGTATTTTTTTCCTAGCTGTAGCCTAAATGCGCCAGGCTTTGCGCAGTGGACTTTTCCGAAACAGGATACTTTTTCCTGGTACAGATAAATAAATGAAAGGGAGTTTCCAGAATGACCTCACTCACACCAAGAACACTTCAGTTATTGACAGATCCTTCTCCTCAGCTCCTCTGAAGAACTTATTCAAATAAAAAAACACATATTGTTTTGAAAGCATTAGCAAAGAAATTACTGGAGTCCACATAGGTATGAAGTAGATGCCCAAGTTTTCTTCCAGTTAGTTTCCAAATTCCTTGAGAGAGTCAGGAACAATGCCTACCTGTAATAGAAAACAGATTCTAGAGACAGAGCCACAATAAACAATTTGTTGGACACTTGTTGAGGCTAGAGGCTGCAACATTGACCTGCAACTCATCCTATCCTCCGTCTTCAACAGAAACATTGACCCTTCCACTGACTTCAGTGCTTAGAATGATTTATCGCAGTGAAGCAGATATTTTACATTTTACTTCATTCTGGTTTCACACCTGAAGCAGAGCCCATGAGTCCAAAAGCCAGTCTGCTTCCCTCTTTAACTGCTGTAGCCACAAGAAAGGAGAGATGCAACCTCTTCTTACAGAAGTCTCAGTGAAGTACCCAATGGGATTTTCTAAAGGTTCTGATGAAGTTGTCTTGTTTATTTCAAGTAATTTGGGAAAGTGCCAGAAAACAAGATTTAAATTTAAAAATATATATATACCCCTCTGTACACCCCAAGCAGTACAAGGAAGAATGGGGTTAAATGTAAAGTCAGTTTCAATTAAGTGAAGAAATCTTAGTGACTTCAGTAATGGCAGAATTCCTTCCCCCTGCTTCAGTGCATGCACATCCCCATTGGAGCAGAAACTAAGCACTGGCAACGGCGCTGCTAGTTCCAGCAAAGCTCCCAGATACATTCCTCATAGACTGGACAGGCTAACAAGCATTAGATTATTTCTGAAATAAAGAAAAACTCAGCAGCAGTTGACAAAATGAACAGCTGGAACACCGCATGTACCAAAACTGTAATCTGGCTTAAGCATAATTTTATTAAAAAAAAAAAAGTTCAGGTCTCACCTACAGGTTATTCTGGAACCCCACGAATCAGCAGAGAGCTACTCATTATTAGAAAGCTTTCTTCCTTAAGTCACCTTTACTTCCCCTTGGTACTTTGGATAAAGTGTAACAAGACCTACACCATCAGCCTTCAGTACGGGTAACTGCCTACAGCTGTCTGGAATCTAAATTATTCAAGATACAAAGTTGAATTTTTATACGTAGACTTCTAATAAACCAAATGTTTCACAGACTACAGAAAATATAAGTCATCAGCAGCCATGTAACAGACGTTTTCAGATACCTGCAATATACTTAGCATCGTGTCAGAGTGTTTCTCTCTCTTCCGCCTCCTCCGAACTCTCACAGGTTTAAAAGCATCACCAATAACCAGATGTTCAAAGGAAATCAGACACTACACAGGTTAAACAACATCATTCTATTAAAAACTATCTTTAGCCATGGCACTCAGTGATAGCAATACAATACTTTTTCTTTCCACAAAGCAACTAATATAAAAATATGTCATAAAATCATTTGTAGACCAGTATGCTAATACATACATGTAATCATAACATTCTTTTATAAACTCTTTCCTGAGATACCTCGAGTTATTTGATTTTTCTCGTATCACCGGATGCATTATCTTTATGATTCATCTGAAACAGCTGTAAAATATTTTGCATGTGCAGAACACTAGCAGTACATGTAGAAAGTAGCATGTAAATATATGGCAAAGAAACAGCTCTTAGAAATTATGGGGTTTTTTCACTTTGATACTTCTTTGTTTTTTAAAAACCATTTGGCTCCTTGGGAGGTGGAAGGGTGCAACGTGGAAAACCTGTAAGCAGAGCGATGAATTGACAAAGAGCAGGAAAGCGTTTCAGGAATGTTAGAAGTTGGAATATAATATAAATGACACAGAGAAAGCCATAATTCATGTTGGCCATGTATTGCCTTATAAAGCAACCGGACATATTTTAGGTCAGTTCACAGTATAATAAATATTTTTACTAATCTGCTTTGGAAGAGCAAATGTCTTTAAGGGTTTCAAGCTCCTCTATAAGTTTCTGGTTCTGAACTTCTAGCACTGCAACACGACTCTCCAGACATTTTATGTATTCTTTCTTCCGACGTCGACATTCTTTAGCAGCTTCCCTGCAAAAAGCAGAAGTAAAAAGTGCAAACAAAAAGCCATTTGCATGCTATTAGAAAGCTCAGCAGAGTAGGGAGACTACAACTGAATTCCAAATTTTGGAGCATCTCCCAAATCAGTCTGAAAACATTAAGCAAAACTGGGGTTCCACAAGGGCCTCAAGTGTCTCTTTCTCAAGTTCATATGGCAATCTGTAGAATTGCTTCCTCTCATGCCTTGATTAAAGTTCATAATAAACAAGGTCCAAATGAAAGACAGTTATTCTGCTTTATGACAATAAAGATCTTTGAGGGCCTTGAGTTCCTCAATGAGAGTCTTGTTTTGGTTTTCAAGCACAGCCACACGATTTTCAAGACATTTGACATATTCTTTCTTCTTTCTGCGACATTCTCTGGCAGCTTCCCTGGAACCAATACAAGGCAAATGACTACAGGAACAGCCACAGTATGGCAAAGACTGGATAAATGAAATTACCTGCAACCCCTGTGGTTCCAAAATAACAACAACAACCACCACCAACAACAAATGTTGGATTGCACATACATAACAGCATGCAACAGCCATAAGAAATAACGTGTTTAAAATGCAATTCAAAACAATGGAACTGGAAACAAATTCATCACCAACAAATACAATGATGGAGTTAATACATTGAAGAACTGAGAAAAGCACAGTAAATGATGACATACTGACATGATCTGTAGGACACAAAACTGAAAGCAGTCCTTCCTTTTTCTGTCACACTCCATTCTGTGTATTTATCAGGACTGTGACCTCTGCATTCAAAATCGTACATTCAGACCTAAAGAATTTACTTTCAGAAAACACAAATTGAACACTAATCTCTCCAGATGAAAAGCTAGATGCCACATTTAAAACTTGCTGTGGTTTTTGACCATAATGTAGCAATCTACAGTAGAAGTCCAAACAGCTACAGTATGATAGCATTTTGAACTGTCCACCTGGACACATCACAGTGACTTTTTGTTGTTGGCAAATGGCAGCCCAGAGCCATTCCCATAGCTCCACTCAGAATTCTGGTATGCCATAAACTTTAGATAGTATTTTCAGAAAGAGGACTACAGATTTCAGACAGTATTTTTCAGAAGCACGTCTCAAAAAAGCATTCAATTACAGAAAAAAAAATTTATATGCAACAGGATTCCACTCCTTAAATGTTTTGGAACTATTCAAATTGCCAAACTGTGAGAACAGAACTTTGCAGTAAAGTTATTTTCAGAGACAGAATAGAGACTAGTTTTAAAAACAGAGTGGAAAAACAAAGGGGAGCACAACAATGCAGCAATCCCTGTGAGCAATTTTAAGTAAGAACAGGCATGAGAGCAAAGCAATACCATGAATTCAATCATAAGGCAAGTGGCCAATCAATGTACTAGAGATCTGCATAGCAAACTACATTTCCTGAGGCATTCATCTCATTTCCATTGATAGAAGTGCCTATGCATCTAAGAAAAGGAGAAAGCCCCCTAAAAATAACAAGAATATGTAGACAAAGGCAGGGATATAAAGACAGGTAGTTACAGCATATCGTTAATTCCATGCCAACTAACTAAAAAAAATATACAGCCACTCCACACAATGTTCTAAATGACAGGAGCACTGTAGAGTAACTTATCTGAGGCAGGTATACAGAAAATTCTATAATTATCATTCAGTTCTAGCGTAAGTCTTCCTCACAGCATTATAGACAGCTGCTAATGAGATTCTCAGGTACTGTTCTTACCAGTTCTTTCCTGGGATTTTGCAAGACACGCATGCCCGTACCGGTCATTTTATTCTCAGTGAGGAAAATGTCTTTCAACAATAAGTATACATCTGGATCTTTACAAAAATGACCACCAACGGACATCAATACTGATTTTTGAAATACCATAACATTTAAGGACATTTAAAAATCCATGGGGATAAGGCCAACATTCATCAGTGCTATAAGTATATGGAATGATTGACACAAAATTTCTTGCCTTCCCTTTGTCCGTAACAGGCAGGGCTCATGACTTTAAGAAAAAAACTTCATGAGAACGTGAGTTTATTAGTTTTCTTTTGTTTTTGTTATGTTTGGATTTTTACTTTCCCAACAGCAGCTATTAATGATGTGTTCTTACCTGTTTTTCATAAGTCGCAGCTCTCTCTTGCGCGTTGCCTCTTCTGCCAGTTGCTGAGGGCTATGCAGAGCCCCTGGGGAGGCTGCCATTACCACTCCCTGAGGTAAGTTAGTAGTGGGAGTCCGAAGCTGGTAAGATGGCATGTCTCCAGTGGCAGCTGTATTAAAGAATCACATGTAAAACTTAATGGCAAAAAAGAACTACACAAAAGTCTCTCTAGAAAGAAGAGGTTTCTGTTGATGTGTTACCCACGATCCCTACTACTAAAAGAATCTCACAGGCCTGCAATATCACAACTACGTGCATTATCTTTCTAGCTTTCATTTCTATACTCAAAATGAATCACCTAAACTGATCTAGCATGTGGTGCCACCAGCCAGCCAGAATGAAGCTTGTGAAAGCTTCTACTTGGCTCTTTGCAAACAACACAGGGAAGAGTGTTTGAGAAATGCTGTCAGAGCATCCACTCTGATTTCCTGTTAGTACAATTCCACAAAAAGATGGTCCTCCTGGCACAGCCAATGGGGGTGATATGCTATGGCTGTCCTCTAATAGCTGGCATGGGAGTCAGCTTTCTCCTCTTCTGTGACAGCACCAGCCCTGCCAGCAATCTGGCAGCTCTTGGAAAACTGGTGAGAGCTGCTGCTGACAAAATGAAAAGGAACACACGTGCACAGTGAACAGGAGCACATTCCCTGAGCAGGAGCACCACACGTGGGATGCTGAGGCACTGGCAGGCAAGAGAAAGGAGTGGCTGTTACACAGGAAGAGGTGTAGCCATGCAGTAAAGGAGAGTGCAAAAGTTCACCCCGTGAGCCTGCCAATTTTGAGCTGTCCCATGCTAAATGTAGATCTGAAATCTGATCTGCAAATCAGAACCGATACCTTTCTGATATACGCACCTCATTTCTGTATTTCTAAAATACTTTGTTCCTACACTATGTGTTCCAACTTTCGAGCGCTGTGAGAGCCCCAAGTGCCTGTCTTATCTGACACAGAAAAAAAAAATCAATGTATCCCCCTAAAATTTTAAGCAAGAATTTGCCCACTCAATTTATAAGTATTTCATATCATCATTTAACACAACGTCTGCTTCTGTCATAAAAATAATTAAATATAAAAGAAAATTTCAGGGGCTGCTATACTCATTTTATACTTAAAGCATTATTAAAGTGTCAGCAAAACACATGGCAAAAATAAAATCATAGAATCACGGGATGGCTTGGGTTGGAAGTGACATTAAAGATCAATTAGCTCCAACCCCCTGCTGTGGGCAGACAAAAACAGTTTGGGGGAAGCTGGCAAGTAGAGCAGTAAAGAGGGATAATTGAACATCAGGAGAAAAAAATGAACCAAATCCAAATCCTCAACTTAAACATGTATACATCTATATGCTATTAATCTTTTAAAGTTTGTGCACTGTGTTGAGTCACAGCCACATCTCAAACCGCCCCCCCCACCACCAGCTTCAGCAGCCCAGCAGGTCACAGGGGTGCAGAGCTGCCAGCTCAGCTGCGGTGGGGAGCTGATCTGCTGGGGCTGGGCAGGGAAAGAACTTGGCAGGGGACAGCCTTGGAGCACAGCCCAGCAGCCTTGGTCTTCTTGTGTATCACCGAACAACTTAACCCTTGGCTTGAGTCCTCCCCATCTGCTAGCAGGCCCAGCTGTGTCAAGGAGACATGACTTCAGCTGGCATTATCAAAAATGGAGTTTTAGAGACTCTGTAGGCTCACTGTTCACATTACATGCATTTCATAAACACTACCAAAGGAAATACCTTTCTCTGTCTTTCTTCACAATAGGAAAAAAAAAAGTATCTTGGATCTCATTAAACATCAAAGTGAAGCGTTTTGTATATCAGGTCATGGGGAAAGAGCCATAACAGAGGTCACCTCCACCTGGCAGCACCAGCTGCTTTGCTGCCTGCGCCTTATCAACCCTCGGATGTCCGCCAACAGCACTTACTGTTGCTGCTGTGAGAAGGACTCTGCAATAAAGCACCAACCGCACACTCAAGGAAGCGAGCCCCTATCTCAGCTGGGATCAGCAAGCACACGGTGAGCAACAACACAGTGCATCAGCAGCTTGACCAGCTTCCAAAGTGCCCAGCCCTGCCTAACAACTGCCTCACTTATGAATCTGCAAGCGTGGTAACAGATACATAATTATTTTGGTGCTACAGACCGCCACAGCAACATTTGTTTTACAAGGAAGTAAATGATCCTATTGCAAAGTGATGATTTCTAATTCTGCAAAATTGTTTGTAATAGCTTTAAATATTACAATAAAGTACTGTTTCTCTTTAAATAGATGCTAGTAGAGATGAAACACTTCAAAAAGGAAGGACAAAATACCCTTAAAAAAAATTCATACTGTTTAAGCCTATTTATATATAGACGTACTACATAGAAGGGTACCTTCCACTTCAGTGTCTGAGACAAAAAACTCACACCTTGATTCAGGCCGACATGTCTATAAGATCAGTGTTCAGTTCTAGACAAACTGCATGGGGCTTTAAAGGCTTTAATTGCTGCATACCACATACAGGGCTGAGCGTGTTAACCGACCTGGAGTTGGTGCATTTCCCCCAGCACATTGACCCACATCATCCTTATTTTTTTTTCCTCTTTAAAATTGCGAGGGGAAAAAGAGAGTCCTCAGAAACCAACAGCTTTTAGTTGAGACTTAGAGAAAGTTATTAGTGGGAAAACAAACCTGCTAGGTATAGGTAACCTGCCAGGTAAAGGCAGCACAGCTACCTTTGTACGTTAAGCTCTGAGAAGTTAAAGAAAGTTACAGAAGCCATTAAAAGATAAAAATATAGTAATAGCAAATCCAACCCTTTGTAATAGCAAGCTCTTAAAAAATAACTTTCTGAACACTAGAGAGCATCCCTGCACCGGAGTTCTTACAGCGGCTTCCCAGGAGAAAAGAACGTGATACACGTTATGCATTAGTGTATCTATGCTCCCTTCCTCTGAGTCATAATGATAGGACTAAATTATCAGAGGGCTTTAAACTTCACCACCAAACTAGCTAAGCGAGGCATGAATCACTATTCCTCCGAGCTTAAGAACACAAAACACGGACTCGGAGAAGATAAGTATCTTCAGGCTGATGAAAAACTAGACGCCAGCACCAAGCAGCACGTAGGTACCGGCTGCAAACTGGTTAACGTTACAGCTCGGCCGGAGGCAATTGACGAAGCAGAAAGGAACTGACTAAATCACAGCATGACTTGGGGCTGACGTCAATGTGTATCTTGTTTGGAGTTTAACTTTTCCAGTTCCCTACTGCAACACGATTCCAGGAAGCCTAATGACGTCAGCCTTTTGAACTCAATTAGCGGAGGAACAGACCATTTCAACGGCGGAGGAGAAAACACGCAGGCGTTGTAATACTTCAAACTATCTGCTTATATTCACTGTTTTCCTTAATAAGGAAAGTATAAGGGTTTATTTACGTGACTGTAACAACATATACCTTTCCCTAACAGCTATGCTTGAGCCTCTTCTAGCTATTGAAAGTACAGGGTTTAATGCTAAACAAAAAGGCAGTGTCATTTCTATCAAATAAAATACACGGTGACAAACACAGCCGCTATCTGAATGTTAAAGGATTTCAAAGAGTGGTGGATTTTTTCAGCAGAACCCTCTGTCAAACGTGAAAGATTCGTTACCTGCAGCAATCTGTGCAACAACTCACACACCAATTTTGTCCCCCCAAATGAAACTGTTAAAATTACACAGAGACCCAACACTGCCCAGACAGAGCCGGAACCCATCTGTGCCAGCTGTGAGAGATCAAAGAGTTACAGCAACAAGTTCAAAAGACAGATGTCACGATCGCCAAGTAAGCACCGCTTCAACAGCCACAACATCCAGTAAAAGACTAACAAAACATTTACCTGTTTCATCTCCTGTAACAGCCATGCTCAGCCCCTGCACGCACAGCTCTCCCGCTCCTCTCCCAGAGCTCAGCATGAACTGTTCCAAACTAGCAAGCATGTGCAGGATTACAAGCGAGAGCACTGACATCACAGTGACCTCACTTGCCTACCACTGTCATTAATATGCTCTGTCACTGGAACAGCTCACTGAAACTGCAGCCCAAACAACTGCTGCTTTTCCAGTAAACGTTTTTTTTTTTCCCCTTCTGTATTTCTGTAAGCCCAGCTTTGTTCTCCTCCCTTCAATTATACATAAAGCTACAGAAAGCACTCACCACAGAGCTGGCTGTAAAACAAGACCAAGACTCACAGCACCGACTGACAGAAATTAAAAGTGACTCCAGAACTCATAAATGATTCAGAAGGATTAAATCACAATTGGACAGCAAACAGCAAAATTTTAAAGGGACACGTGCGATTGTTTTGGTTCGAGCAGCTCCACCAGAAGGCAGAACTCCGACAGACGAGTAAGGCAGGAGCGCTTAACAAGCTGTAACCAACACGTAAATGAAAGGCTGCATACAGCCCCTCCGGGGGAGGAAGCGGAACAGGAGGGGGAGACCACAGCCCACTCGTTTCATTTCAATTAAAAGCTTCAGGAGAGCCTGAAGACAGCTCAAGGGATTTCCGATGCTCCACCAGGCAGAACAGTACCCCTGAATCAGGGCAACCCTTTCACCTATCCCCTCCTTTTTCCAAAGGAAGTGCAAGGGCACTGGCTGGCTTATGAAAATAAATAGATCAATGAACAAACACCTCAGCTTTATGAAAGCTGTTGCTTGAAACCCGCAGTCCAGGCACTTTTCTGCACACAGAGCACAGCCCACTTCTAAAGCCTTTGTCTGTGATACACTAATTTAGACTGGTAATTCATCTGCTGTGGAACTATGCCAAGGACAGCAAAAATGAAAGCATCGGTGCAATGAAGGATTCTCCTCATCATTCTCGGACTGCTTCAGTGTCACATGAACAGAACATCAGAACTGAAGCACACAAGAAGTACCAGCCGCGGATCTCTCAAATATCTCATGTTATGAAAACACACCTCGATCCCAAAAGAAAACCATTGGATGCAACTTTCCAAAACTCATTTTCACTAATAATTACACACTTCATTTCCTTCAGCTGGCAGAAAAACCCTGGATCTGTCTTAGGAAACCATCAGGACATCAGAACTGCCCCGTTTTTCCAGTGAACGTCAATCGGTAGCTAACAAAGTATCACTCAGTTGGATCACTCAGGGATCTCTGCCCTTTTATACTCATCCTTCAATTCTATCACAAGCCCTCAGAAAATATCAAGCACGGGTTGAAGTTGAAAGTTTACTAAGCAGAATGTTGTTTTTCTATTATAATCTACGCTATCACAATATTAGGTGTACAGGAAACTACCAAGCATACATTAACAACAAATGCTCATAAATTATATCCCTACATACTTTGACATACCAAGCAATGTGACCCGCAGTAAGGACCTGCCAGTCCATTGTTTCCCTCCATCGCCAGTAACTCGGCTTTGTTGATGATATGCACTTATCAGAACAAGATCTCTCTTAGCTTAAACATTCTCAGGAGTTTTCATACTTTTTTATTTTGTGTGTGTGTTCCAAATGATTTTTCAGTACCAACAGAACGTATAATAATTTGAAACCTCTTATGTTGTGATCATTTCTGAGATCATGCTCACTTACTATTCCCTTTGAATTTTTTCCTTTATATTTCATGTAGAACTTTTATTCAGTGTCAACACCTGTAAGCCTCACTAAAGAATCAGAGTTTGGGCCAAATGAACTCCAGGAAACTCCAGAAAAATTCAACTTCTCTGAGCAAGAACAGAAACCAAATCAATTCAGTTGTAGCTATCTAGAAGCTTCCAGAAACAGACGCAGCAGGTATTCACTAACCATTTCTGAATCCATTTTGAAAGCTTCCATTGCAGGTGAGATACACTCAGAAACGCTCCGCTGCCAGAATGGGGAATTTTTATGGAGGAAAAACAAATTTGGGTCCTCAGGCTTTGCTAAGAACATATTCCTGGTAACACTTAAGGCATATATAACAATATTGTATGCATTGTGAAGGCTAACATTTCATTTCAGGGTTCTCCATATTACAGTCTTAAAGTTTCCTTGAAATGCTTTTTAAAAGTATTAGAAAGACACTGTATTTCAGCAAATAATTAACCAGAGGCAACAGAAAAAATCAGGTTTGGTATTTAGTACTGTCTTAGCAAGTTCAAGTATTTACAAGCTATTAGTTTTATTTACACCCTGAGCTTCCTTTACAGCAAAAAAAGAAAAGCAGCCACTTAAAGACAAAACTTCTATACCAGAGTGAAAAAATCCTTAACCTGGACTTTACCATTCATCTCAGACTAAAACAAGGTAGGTTTAGATTAGATCCAAGGGAGAAAATCCTTACTCAGAGAGCAGTGAGGCACTGGCACAGGTCATCGGTGGAGCTGTGGATGCCCCATCCCTGGAGGTGTTCAAGGCTGGGCTTTGGGGGCAAACCGCTCCAGTGGGAGGTATCCCTGCCCACTGCAAGGAAGTTGGACTAGAAGACTCTGTATCCATCTATATGTAGTCAGTGACCCTTATCCATTCCATGAATACACATTTAGCATATGGCTTCATAGCAGCCATTATTTTACTGTCTCTATACAGAAGACCTTGCAACTATTTCCAAAAAGTTTCCTGAAAATAACTTAAAGTCCCAAATTTACTTTCCTTGGTATTGGTCAGAATCCAAGATAGGCTTGGTTCTTTATCTCCTTCAGCACTTCTGAATGGATGGAAACAGTGAACAGAAAGAAAATCCTGGATAAACTACAGAAAGGTTTAAGAACTCACTGTATTCACACATGTACATTTTACAGAGCCTGAAAAGTATTCTTCAGGGAGAAAATTAGCCTCAAGAGAGGATCTCCTTCTTAATAACAGAAAGTTAAAAGTTGCAAGGAAATTCTGCCCTAAAAATAGCCTCACACTCTTCCAAGTAACTTCAGAACCTGTGTTGTATGAAGATTGAAACTGATAAAAAAAACAAAATAGTTGTATGTACTAAATGAGATACAGTTTGAACTGAGATGATGAGGCTGCAACAGCATCTTTACTTCAATTAGACACGTTGCTTGAAGTCTGGACAAGGAAATTAAAAGCAGAGGGTAATTTTATCCTGTTATTACCTCCTCATAGCTTTTTTGATCCAAAGAAATGGCTGCATTCCCAAAGAGAGAAACCTTGTAAGACAGTCTTCCATGTTGGTATACATAAACATATACGTAAACATTTCACAGTGCAATACTGTGAACGCAAAATGAAAACTCTATTAAGAATAAATGCTTTATATGAAAAAAAATTTCAGTAGACTAATAAACTATACCTTGGACAAGAAGTTGGCTTCCAGGAACAAAAAACTGTGGTGTACCATCAGATGACTGTGCTGTGTATTGCACAATGGTAGCACCCGGCTGAGGAGCTCCTGAATTTGTCATTGTTAACGTCTGCAGTCCCTGGGCACCATCAGAAGGTGGACTAGCAATCTGGATTGTACCACCTGGAGTTATAGCAACTAAACATAAAAAGAAAAAGGCAGGTTAGGCAATAGAAGGATGTACAACATGCTGAAGTGCATTTTCCTTTTGAAAATAAACATAGTTTGCTAAGACTGCGGGTTCTCTCCTTGCTTAAAGAGCAATTGTATTTAAAAAATAATAATTTTTAACAATTATATAACCTTAATGCTGCTATCCACAAATATAATGACTGTTATGTAGCACATGCTAAGTGTCTAACAGGAAAAAAACAACTAAAAAACCAACAGAAGCCCACATATTTCCTCTGTATGTTCAGCAATATTAACGGTTCTATGATAGTTTTAATACAAGGGGGAAAAAAAGACTGGTAACTCAGAGCCAGAAAGAACTGCAGTTTGAAATACTAATATAAAAAGGTTACTTTACCAAATCACAATAAAACCAAGGTCACCTAGGGAGAACAACAATTCATCTCGCACTCTGCCTCCTTCCCCAAGTTTAAGTGAAAGTTTAGGCCATCAACATTGTCCCAAGTTTTATAAAGCTGTTCAGATTCTTACATAAAAAGAGAAACAGAATGAAGATCTGTTCCCATGTGGGCAGCAATAAGAAAAATACACTTTCCCCATAAAAAATAATGCTGTGTAATCGGCAGGTTGCTCGACACAATTAAATATTCAGAAAAACACAAAATTTCCTGTGGTTTGGTAATTCTATGTTCCTCTTAAAATTAGCATTGTCTTTGGAAGAGCAGAAAAAAGTTCCTGGAACACAGAAAAGAAAACCCAAATCCCAAGAAGCTATGAACTTATTTCTGCCCAGAAAGCTACTTAAACTACAAACATCATCATTGTATTTGAAGTGGTGTGAGAAACATTATATACAACAACTGATCCAGGACTGATAACTCCTTTGATTTCATGGTCAGGTTCACAATACCTGATGGTGACATTGCTGAATGTTCAGCTCAGGGCATCTGATGTGATTTGTTAGATACCTACACAAATTTTAGAGGTGGACAGCTGATACCAGATGATTTGTCTTGACAACAGTGGATTACTCAACTGTTTTTAGTAAACTGTAGAATAATAGCAATCTACTAAAACCTCAGATAATTTCTTTAAAAGCATATGGCCAAATCTCAGCAGCTTAGCAATTTTCTTCTGGGGAAGAACAAGGAATTCCTCTCAGACTGAAAGAAGTCCTGAGCCTTATCCACAAGTTCAGCATGGCCTCCTGTCCTACCCTTGGAGTGAGGAACATGTCACATTGAACTGGATGCATGCTACATGCAGGCTCCATAAGGCATAACAAGAAAAGGAATAAATGAGCAAGATGATGCCTTTGTTTGCCCTTCAAAGCAGAAAATACCCCATCTGGGGGTAGGTTAGAGGAAAGAGAAATTAGAGAAATGGACTACTGTCTTTCTGTTGTTCATGATGTACAGGGCAACAGCAGGCTCTCAGTGGCACACGCACTTCCCAGCAGAACGCCACTGTCACCTCCACCTCCCTGGGACGTTTACTTAAACACTGAACTCATACAAGAGTTAGTGGTATGCCTTTACCATCACAGGGACATATCACATCAAATAAATTAATAGATATATAAAAATCAGTTCAACTGTTGATTCAGTTCGTGGCCCAGTACTTTCTGAACAATGGTGAATGTAACTTCGGTAACCATTTCCTCTACAGGACTGATTCCTACCATATTACGATCATGACACTCCTCCTCACCATATTAACTATTCTAACCTCAACCACGACTCAGGTATTTCTTGTGTTGGAACTTTACTCAAAATTGTGGCTTCACAGAAAACTACAGAATTTTCCCAGACATTCTCTGGTCTCGTATGTGATGCAGGTGGATGTAAGTGGCAGCTTCTCTTCTAGCTAGAGCTGACGATGAAAATAACACAATTCTTTGAGTATGATTAACACCTCTAATTCAGAAAGAGGTTAGATCTTTCCTTCTCTTCCAAGACAGGGAAAAGAAACTAAAAGCTGCTCTTTCCCAATACATCTCTTAATTCTTCAGTTGTTAAAAACCCATCCTAAGACAGCAAAAAATCCAAATGGATGGCAAAAGAAGTTGTTACTTTCATTTTCCCTGCATCACTCCTGAAGAACATCAGAAATTGCACAAAGAGGCAGAAAGGAAGCGTGAGGGCAGTTGATTCTCACACACACGCACGTGTGCGCACACACCCCCACACACCAACTATGCAAATAACTCTTGCATGTTTAGGCTACCACCACAGGCGAAGTAAACCCATTTTTCCCAGTATTCAATAACCCGTATGACAGAACTACAGCCAGTAGAGTCATTTCGTAGCCAAAATAGACTACGTGGCTTGCACACAAGGTAGCTCCTTATAGGTATATATTTTCTTTACAGAAAGATCAACAGCCCTGTTAATGGATGTAATGGGGAAAGATATTCTATCTAGCTGGTCATGCCTGTCAGCCCGTCTGCTTCCACAAGCCAAAGCCAAGAAGTTCTAAGGAAAATGGTATTTGGAAACCATGGCAACACAGCATTTTGGCTGGTGTAAAGTAAGGAAAGAACAGCCATCACTGCTGATAATAGAGACAATATACTTGGTTTTAAGATACATTAAGTTATCCAGTTCTTCCAAAAATAATCATTCCATATCTCCAGACACCAACATACAGTCAAGATCACCTTTTTATGGTCTTAATTCTGCCTCTTCTCTGCAGGAATATGGAGAACGATAGCGAAAAACAAGGAACCAGTAAATTCAATAACATGAGTTTGTTTTTTTTTAAAACCAGTCCACAGTACAGACTGCTATGGTGACACAGGAGACCAGTTCTTCATTGCCAAGCACACCATGAAAAGCTTTATAAACTGCTGGCTGAATACACAGG
>PPHD01015703.1:0-15950 GCA_002909625.1 Bambusicola thoracicus
AAATACTACTTCTCTGAAAGGGTGGTCAGGCACTAGAATGATCTGCCCAGGTAGGTGGTGAAGTCACCGAGCCTGGTGGTGTTCAAAGAACGTTTGGATGTTGTGTTGAGGGACATGGTTTAGCGAGAACCACTGGTGATGGTTGAATGGGTGGACTGGATGATCCTGTGGGTCTTTTTCCAACATTAGCGATTCTATGATTCTATGCAGCCTCACCTATGCTGAGTACAGAGGATTGATCATATCTTGCTCATACTGGCAACACTATTTCCATGATGCCATTGGCCTTCTTGGACACCCGGGCACACTGCTGGCTCATGTTCAGCTAAGTGTTGACCAGCACTCCCGAGTCTGTTTCTTCTCCACAGTCTTCCAGCTGCTCTGCCCCAAGCCTGTAGCATAGCCTGAGGTTGTTGTAGCCAAAGTGCAGGACACAGCACGTGGTCTATTTGCACTTCATCTCATTGGCCTCAGCCCATTGATCCAGCCTGTCCAGATCCCTCTTTAGGGCCTTCCTACCCTCAGGCAGATCAGCACTTCCTCCTATCTTGGTGTCACCTGCAAGTTTACTGAGGGTGCACTCAGTCTCCTTGTTCTGATCATCAGTAAAGATACTGAACAGGACCGACCCTAGTACTGACCCTAGAGAAGCACCACTTGTGAATGGTCGCCAGTTAGAACATATGTACATGTAGCTGTATAAATTCCTTCTTAGGAATTCAGTAAGTTAATGAAGAAGATTGATTACATTTTAAAGACACTCAGTGGTTCACTAGAGAGTATTACAGAAAATTTGGCTACTTTCATTTGTAGAATCATAGAATGGTTTGGGTTGGAAGGGACCTTTAAGATCTTCTAGTTCCAAACCCCCTGCTGTAGGCAGGGATGCTTCCCACTAGGCAAGGTTTCTCAAAGCCCAGTCCAGCCTGGTCTTGAATGTTTCAGAGGAGAGGGGGCATCCACAACCTCTTTGGGCAACCTGTTCCAGTGTCTTATCTCCCTGATGTCTAGTCTCTTCCGTTTTAAAGCCATTTTCCCTCATGCTGTCACTTCATGCCCTAATAAAAAGTCCCCAGCTTTCCTGTAGGCCCCCTTCAGGTATTGGAAAGCTTGTACCTCTTTCCTAAATATGTAGGAAGTAGAATCAGATGCTTGTCACTTATAGTAAAAGTATAACATTTATGTCAAATCTCTTTAGAAGTCCCATTGTGTTATTATCAAATCTCTGGTATGAATCATTAAAACCTGATGCTGATGACAAGATGTCTCCAAGCTGCTTGGTGCTCTACCTCATCTTAAATCCCAAAAGCATTGTAAAATAGGTGACTTCATTCAAGTTAAACTAACCATATCAGACACCATACAGGAGATGTCTGATGCTGACACTTAGATGTGTTCAGTATGTGTCTCTCTATTGATAGCTTTGGAATAATTTTTGCTATTCAGGAACTGACATATTCTTATATCTCTTGTACTGCAGAAAATATACTAGAGCTAAATATCCTATACTCTTATGAGCGGCCTAACAGTTTATGTAATGATTTATTTATTTTCTCCTCCTGTAACTATATACATATATATCTTTTTTGTGTAAATGATTAGATATCAAATCACTGGGGAAAAGATAGCAATTATAGAACAAAAAATAATGAATTAATTACCCTTATAATTAATCTACATTATATTCTTCTGAAATGAAGAATGTATCTCTACTGCTAAATAAGAGAGTCAGGGAGAAACTTATGGCATTTAGTATTTCACATCACTTTAACTCAGTCATTTTGTTTTATTCCACTCCAGGCTCTTCAGAGGCCTGTCCTGCTATAGAGAAATGCTATTTCAGAAGTATCTGAGCATTTTGTGGCACAGCAGGATTTGTGATATGCTCCTTTCTTGAGTATACAGACCATGTACCAGTCATATATAGACCACAGACCAGTTTAGGAACTTGACAAATACCAAGTCGCTGACTTTGTGGTTTCCTTTCATTGGTCCTTTAATGTGTGATTATTATTCAGAAGTTTATGACATGATAGAAACAAACAGAAAAAAAAAAAATAGAAGGTTGCACTCATGCAAAACAACTGCTTTTTCATAAAATTATGTATCCTACTTTGAATACTGACTGAAATATAAACATACTGCTAATAATAGTTATGACTTTTTTTTTGCATATTTAAATGCTGTAGAAATAAACATTTTTAATTTTTCTTTTTATTTCCTTCCTTCCTTCCTTCCTTGTCTCCATCTTTCTTTCTCACTTTTCCTCTTTCTCTCTTTCTCCCGTTATTTCTTTTCCTTTTGCTGCAGGTGCACATATTCAATTTCTAAATTTCTCTACTGAAGCAAATCATGATTTTCTTGAAATTCAGAATGGGCCTTACCACACCAGCTCTATGATTGGCCAATTTAGTGGAATGGAACTCCCATCACCTTTACTAAGTACTACTCATGAAACACTTGTGCATTTTTACAGTGATCACTCAGAAAACAGGCAAGGATTTAAGTTGACATACCAAGGTAAGCTGGAAATATCACAGTGAAATTTATGGTAAAAACTGAAAACCAAAGCTTTACAAGATATTTTTAAATTTACTTATATGATTTATTTGTATTTTGTAACATTTTAAATTGCATAGATTAAAGAAACTAAATTTCTATTTTGTCTCATGCATAGATTAAGCTCTTACTCAATTGAATTGAAATTTTGTTTTTACTGATGTAAAAGCCTGAAGCCAAGGTCATGGCATGCGCTGAAAAGTCACTTAGCTAATACCCTCTTCCATCCTGTTTTAGCGTACTGTTACTAGACAGTGCTGCCTATTCTGGCATAATACCAAATGATTTGCTGTCTTGTTTTCCAATTTATATGTCCTTACTATGCTTGATATAATGAATGAGGATTTTGAAGTAAAACATAAGTTCTTTTAAAAATTTTGATGAAATTATATTTTTGCAGTATAGATATAGAAAAATAACAAAAAATGAAAACTGTTCTGTATCATAAATGGTATGTTCAGTATTTGAATATGTGGTCTTCTTCTGTTGGATTTTTTATCCATCTGCATGGCCATTTTTTTTTTCCTTCCATTAAAGATGTTAAAATTTCATGGCTTTGTGCATATTTCAAAAATTTTGAAACAATCTTGCTGAAAGATATTAAATTTCTTTACAGGATCTGAATAGACTAGCAATATATTATGACTAGTTCAATGTCACTTTGTTTTAGGCTACCAATTTCCTAACTAAGATCTTAATACATATCTATACAAGCCTATATTTATATAAATATGTAAATATTTCTGTATGTATGCAGATATATAGTTAACAGTTAGATCATATCTACAAAATCAGTGGATCTTTATAAGTTCATGTACGTAAGTCCTAACTGACAGGAATTCATATAATGAAATTAAGAGTTAAATTGTTTGTGTAATACCGTCAGGTTTGGAGGGAATGTTTCATTTTGCTCAGCTAAGTTTTCTGTCCCCTCCTATAGAAAGCATACATTCATATTCTTGTGATCACTACCTTATGACACTTTGAGCAAGGGGACAAGAAAATAATTTGTGTGCTTTTTAGTCAAAATATCTTTTCTATCTTTATATCTTCTTATATATCTTGAAGAAAATGGACTTACTCTATATGGTGTTCAGTGATTTTAGCAGGGACATTGAAGTTTGTTGATGATTATGGAAATGATAGTCCAGATCAAAGTACAAGACAGCACTGTGATGGGTTAAACTTGGTTAGAGGTCAGATGACCACCAAGCAGTTATCTCCTATTCCTGTTCCTCAACTGGACAGGAGGACAATCAAACAGCTCATGGCTAGAGATAAGGACAGGGAGATCACTCACTGGTTACCATCATGGGCAAAACAGACCACACTTGGGGAAAATTTAATTTTTTGCCAATTAATAACAGTGTAGAGCAGTGAGAATGAAAGGTAAATGAAAGGTACCCAATTCCCATTCCCCTTATTCTACCTCTGCTCTCCGTGTTGTGCAGGGGAAAAAGAGACTGTGGTCAGTCAATAACTCTTCATCATCTGCTTCTCCTTTCTCCTTGTGCTTTTTCACCCTCTCCATCACAAGTTGCCTTGTAAAGTTCTTCATGAAATGACCCAGTGTGGGCTTCCACCAGACTGCAGTTCCTTAAGAAGTGCTGCAACATAGGTCTGTACAATGGGGTACATCCTTCAGAAATGGTCTGCATGGGTCCCCCATGGGCTGCAGTTCTGACCAGGAACCTTCTCCATTGAGGCTATCTGCAGGCTGCATTTTCCTTCAGGTTACATTCACTTGCTTCACTGCTATTTTCTCCACTGAATACAGGGGAATCTCTGCTCCAGCACCTGGAGCAAATTCACCCCCTTCGTAGAATCACAGAATGGCCTGGATTGAAAAGGACCACAATGATCATCTAGTTTCAACCCTCCTGCTATGTGCAGGGCCACCAACCACCAGACCAGGCTGCCCAGAGCCACATCCAGCCTGGCCTTGAATGCCTCCAGGGATGGGGCATCCACAACTTCCTTGGGCAGTCTGTTCCAGTGTGTCACGACCCTCTGTGTGAAAAAATTCTTCCTAATATCCAACCTAAACATCCCCTGTCACAGTTTAAAACCATTCCCCCTTGTCCTATCACTATCCACCCTCGTAATTAGCCATACCCCTTCCTGTTTATATGCTCCCCTCAAGTACTCGAAGGCCTCAATAAGGTCTCCCTGGAGCCTTCTCCAAGCTAAACAATCCTAGTTTCTTCAACCTTTCCTCACAGGAGAGGTGCTCCAGCCCTCTGATCATCTTAGTGACCCTCCTCTGGACCCATTCCAAGAGCTCCATGTCCTTCCTGTACTGGGGGCCCCGGGCAGTACTTCAGATGGCCTCACAAGAGCTGAGTAGAGAGGGACAATCAACCCCCTCTCCCTGCTGGCCACCCCTTTTTTAATGCAGCTCAGAACATAGTTGGCCTTCCGAGCTGCAAGGACACACTGCTGGCTCATGTCCAGCTTCTCATCATGAGAGCAAGGTTGCTCTCAAAGAGATCTTCCCCCAATCTGTATAAATACCTGGGATTGCCCCAATCCAAGTGTAGCACCCTGCACTTGGCCTTATTGAACCTCATTATGTTCTCGTGTGCCCACTTCTCCAGCCTGTCCAGGTCCCTCTGGATGGCTTCCCTTCCTTCCAGTGTATCGACTGCACTTGTGTCATCTGCAAACTTGCTGAGGGTACACTCAACGCCATCATCTATGTCACTGATAAAGATGTTGAATAGCGCTGCTCCCAAGACCGACCCCTGACAGGCACAGCTTGTGACCAGCCTCCACCCTGACACAGACCCATTGATAACAACCCTTTGGCTGCATCCAGCCATCCAATTCCTAATCCACTCAACAGTCCATCCTTCATATCCACACCTCTCCAATTTAGAGAGAAGGATGTGGTGAGGGGCCATGTCAAAGGCTTTGCAGAAGTCCAGGTAGATGACATCCATCACCCTTTCCCAATCCACGGAAGCTGTCACTCCATCATAGAAGGCCACCAGATTGGTCAGGCAAGATCCGCCCTTGGTGAAGCATCCCTTCTTGATGTCTGTAGGGTTTTTTTTCCTCTCCTGTTTTCTCACAGCTGCTTCTCAGTGGTTTGTGGGTTTTTTGTTGTTTGTTTGTTTGCTTTTCAGTTTTTCTGAAATATGCTCTCACAGAGGTACAACCAGTTTTGTATAAGGTACCCTTCATAATTTAAAAATCCATTATATTAATGGATTAAGTTTATTGCATATTTTTAAAAGGCTGATGAATTGAGGTCAGAATTACTGATTTCTTCTATTCTCCCCTTCTCCACTGTGTCCAAAAACATTTCTTTATTTGGTCAGAGATAAATGACAAAAGGAGAAATATGTTGTTTTTTTCTTTTGCGTTACTTCAACCCTGTCATGTTAATGTCACCTCCTTTTTAGAGGCATTGCTTTCTTTCTGTGTCTCCCAGTTGCAACTTGTCAGCTAATGACAGAAATGTTATAATGGTTGACTCATAATCAATTCATTGAAAACTTGTCCTCATTTAAATAGAAAAACAGAGATGCATGTAAAACATGAACAAGGCTTTATGAAATACTAAAAAAAAAATAATTGGATAGGCATAACATGAAATGCTTATTAAGTGAAAGAGAATTTCTGTTGTAGTATTTCTGGCATAAAGGAAAAACATCAAAAAATATTTCATAAAAATTTGGAAGCTTGTGCATTTTGCAATGTCAGAATTATATGACAAATATAGAAAAAAAGCCATGAAGCTCTCAGAAGTAATAATAATTTGATAAGAATGTACTGACTTAAGCAATTATCTTGATAGCCTGTAGAAGATAGAAAATTTAGAGCAAGAAAAGCGATACAGTTAAATTAACGGACATTTGAATCATTCAAATTTCAAATATAGAATACAATCGGTATTCAATACTTTGTTTCTTAAAATGCTAATTTCTGGATGTATTGGTATTACTGAATACATGCCCATGAGTGATAAACAAAACAATTTCTGCAGTAAAGACAATCATTCAGTTCAGTAGTATGCAATACTCTTTACCTCTAAAAGCCCATGGTGACTCATTCCTGAATGCATTTTGGAGAATGCAGTGTTTTAGTCTATGGATTAAGAATAACATACTTAATTTAAAACTTGAAAAAAGAATATACACAACAAAATACACTCCTATAAAATATTCTAGAATGAATAGTGAATTATGTTACAAGGTACTTATTATTTTTCTAATGAGAATAGTTGCTAACACTGCTACATTCTCTTTCTAAGTGATTAGGATCTACCAAATAAACTCACTCTACATATCTTCCCTCCTCCAACTACTTCCTTTTCTGCATGCTGCAAGCAAGTTTTCATCTTCTGCTCTTTCAAAATGAAATCTCTTGAATGTGTTTGTTTTTCTTTAGATAACACTAATTCACTCTGTTGTCTCTGTGTTTTCAGATTGCAATGGCTATTTCTGTTGCTACCATTTCTCCTTTCGTAATTCTTCAAAAATTATCATATTTTATAGTTCATATAAAGCACAAATAACTTGCCTGTCACCATGTAGAACATGTACTTTTGATTCAAGATATTCATAATCTAAGAGTAAGATGTTCTTGAAGTTTTGTGATTTAGAGTATTCACCGTTCTTCTGACGTTCTCTGACAGCAAATCCCAGTGGTTTACAACTGGGCAATTTTAATAACTGCTTTATTTCTTTTTTTCATGCCAAGCTTATAATGACTGCTTAAATTTTCTTCATGCAAAGTGCAGGTTGCTTTTAGTATTTGATTTTTTCCTTTCCAATCTTACACCTATTGATATTTCAATTTAGTTATCTTCCCAATTGTCTCTGAATTTTCCCACTTCTTTTGAAATTAGACTGCTGGATTTCTCCCTCTTCCTTTTAGTCAGTCTGTGATGCAACTGGACTTCAAAAACTAGGTCCTTACTGCTCCAAAATATCTTTCTTTCCTTATCCTTCCTTCCTGATTGGAAATTTTACTGTTAATTTTTCTTTTAGTAAGTCAAACATCAATTAATTCATATCCTGATTTGCTTTGATGATAAGGTGTACACAGTTGTAATGTCTGTCTGAATATTATACATCCTGGTATACTTCTGTTTTGAAATTTTGAACCTGATTTTGAATCCAGTAAAATTCCACGGTTCCTAGAAACGTTTAGAAACCAACAGTAGTAGCATTGGTAACAGATCTGAAATAGTGCCCTCACTGGGAGGGAAGTTAATCCATAGTCCACAGGTATTTTTTCCATTTTGAAGAATGTTTTAACAAACTGAATCTCATCTAATGGTTAGTCATGGACACAGACGTGGGAGGGAGGTTAAATATTAGATTTTGGCATGGATTTCATATTGAAGGTCTTCTTATGGGCCAGATGGGGTCAGCGTCTACTCCCAGGTAAGAGTGATGAGACAAGAGGTAATGACCTTAAGTTGCATCATGGGAGGTTCAGGCTGGGTATTAGGACTTATTCTCAGAAAGAGTGGTGAGGCTTTGGAACAGGCTGCCCAGAGAGGTGGTGGAGTCACTGTCCCTGGAGTTGTTCAAGAAATGTGTAGATGTGACACTGAATAACATGGTTAGTGGGCATGGTGGGAAAGGGTTGATGATTAGAATAGATGATCTTAGTGTTTTTTTTTCTAGCCTTGATGATTCTATGATTCAAAGATTCTTAGTTCAATTAGTGTTTTAACAGTTAAAAAGTCCAAGTCAATTAGCTCAGAGGAAAAAAAAAAAAAAAAAGAAAAAAGAAATGATATACAAAGTTGATATACAAGTTGAAATTGTTATACAAAATCTTATTTCCACTCTATTTCTTCTGTATAATGTTCACCCTCCTAGTATTCTTCTGGAGCCTAATGCTGACAGCTTCTCTCTTGACCTGGAGAAGCAGTCATCAGCATCCTGAGATCTTTTCTAGGAAAAGTGTGATGTTCATGATGGGGATGGGTATTTTACTCTTCTGTCTTGGGATTAATGTTTAAATGTTTTTATTATCATGGTCTGTTTCTTTCTTACTGTTGCCCCACTAGACTTTAAATATTTCTTTTTCCAGCTTCAATTACTATAAAGACTATTGTTATTAAGCAGTGACTGACAGGTCTTGACAGACCTTTAGCGTGCACAATATTTGCAGAATATTTTGGGTAATAACCAGTCGGCTGCAAGCAATAGTTAAAAGAAGTCAAATCTAGCTCAGGGAGAAGCAAGCCCAGCCTATTTCAGAACTCCGAGATCTTGCACTATTGGATACATAAATGACATAAAGCCTATGGCATTTTACTCTTGACAGAAAGAATACTGATTATGTTTTAGGGGCTTAGAAGTACTGGAAATAAGGTCAGGTAATTCAGATAGTGCTTAATCAATTTAGTATCTAAGAATGTAGTGCTCAAGCTTAGGTCAACATAAACTATAGATATTATGAGGATGTGTAATAGTAGCATGCATGTATATTAAAATAATAATAATATAAAAACTTCATTTCTTCAGTGGCTGACAAAGCAATGTACTGAATTGATCCCTCCCACTGCACAGGTAAATTAAACAAAATAGCCTTTTGATACTTGATATGATTTCCAAGAAGATTTTATTCAATTCCTTAAGGTGCCTAAAATAAGCATCTAACATTTAGTCCTTAAATAACAAGGAACAAATGGTTTTTGGAACTAAGTAAAGACTGTGCATAAAATTGGACAGTAAATGATATTGCAAGCAGATGTATCATTCACACACCAATTTTGACAAGGGATTAGACAAGACAGATTTATACTGAATTTGGCAAAAAATTAAACAGGCATAATTTATAACAAATATTATGAAGTCCTGCTTTTCTCCTCGTTTATCATTTCTATAGGATTAAACTTGTAGAGCAAAAGAGATGAATCTGAGGACCTAACATCTTTACATATTTGTTTCAGATTGTTTCTAGTCTATTTCTGATGTCCCTATATATTATCTATAAGTAAAAATGCAATTTTCTGATAATTATCACAGAGGTGAACAACTGCATTGTGCGTCACTTGTTTTCAATATTCATTAGTTATTATTTCCCCTTCCTATTCTGTCTTATTAAACTGCCTCTAATTCAAACCATGGGTTTACCTTTTTCTCAAATTCTCTCCCTCATCCCACTGGGAGAGGGCATTAAGTTAATGCTGTGTGGTACTCACCTGCGTGCTGGGTTAAACCAGACGAGACCTTTGAATATATAAAACAAATGATGCACAGTGAAATTGTTCGCCACCTGCTGAGCCAGCCAGTTTCTGAATAATGGCAGCCCCCCTTCAGTTTTATTGTTCAGCATGACACCAAATGCCATGGGACAGAACTTTGGCCAATCTGGCTCGTGAATACTGCTAGTCAGTGAATTGTTATGGCTCAGGATTTTAATATATAAGCTGAATAACTTAGGTATTGTGTATTCCTAAATGTAGTAAAAAAGCTTCCTGCACTTAGCAGAATCATGGGAAAGTTACATCTCTGGGTACCACTGACAGCCAGGTCTTTGTGCTCTGATGTTTTTGTATTTTGTTATCACTTCAGCTTTAGAATTGAATTACATAAGGAATAGTGGGTATTCCATTATGTCAAGACTGAGTTACTGAATTTGTGTCTGTTTTTAAACCTTTTATTTTATCTATAACAAAATGAAAGTTCATACTGACTACATCTTGAACTAAGAAGCTGGTCAAATAAACTTTATCATACACTATATTTATTTGATTTGTAAGATAATGAGAGGACTTTAAAGTTCCTGATTTTCAAGCTAGCAACATTTGTTTTCTGATATTGAAATAAGTAAGTATTCTACTATTTAATTGAAAAAACAGAAACATTGAGGAATTGCAGCTTTTAGTTATCCTTAGAGTGGTTTTCCCACCTATGAAAAGCAGCAAAGAGATACTTAGAAGAACATTTTTTGGGATATTTGACTGACTGAGATGGCTGCATTTGCTGAATTTCAGTATCTGAGGTGCAAACAGCCTAAGCGTGCAGGGGAAGATCTCACACAGAAGACTGTCACAGAAGGTTGAATGGCAAGTCAAGTTCATGAATGACAGGCTCAGGATAGATGATCTGCATTTAGCTGAAATGACTCATGATATTTACTAGGTCAGGAGAAATAGATGTTATGGCCTCTGTGAAATTAACTATAGAATTTAGGACAGAGAATAATACAGTTAGTCTAACGGTTGAAAGAAGTCTTTGTGGTTTTTAATCCCTGGCTATAGTTTGTTGTTCCAGCCTTTTAATATTTCTGGAACATAACTTTTTTCTCATTTGGACTAAGAATTCTTTATTGGAAACAGATAAATATTTTATTTACATAATCTTTACTGAGTGAATTGTAGTTCCTATGACTGGAATTAATTCTATTCTGAATTTCAGTATACTGTAAAGCTGAGAATGAGGTGAGAATCTCTCACCTTGTTACATTCAGAGAGCAGTGCGTTCAAGGAAATGCAGCACATGCACATTCATGTATATACACAATATGATTAAAACATATTAAATCTTTACAAACTCTGTCTAGCAAAAGGATAATTATGATGGAGTTGTGGAGACAAAAGAATCTTGGAAGGAAAAAGGGATCTGTTGGAAAACTGCTTTTTTTCTAAATATGATTTCAGAAGTTGTCCTAAAGAGGAAATACTGGTGGAAGTGAGCAATATCTTCTAGGGGGCTCATAGACAATAATTGTATAACTCATGACAAAATTAATGCATGTTTTTTTGATTTTATTGCTGGTACATTCCATCTCCAAGAATGAAATTTTGTCCTAATTGTGAGCTTTCTTAACATTTTAGTATTTGTGTTCTCAGTTGTCTGCTAATGCAATTTTTCTATAAATACTTATTTCCACCTTAAAGTCTAATAGATTTTTGTAGCATTTGCAAAATATGTCAAACTGATGCTAGTATAACATAGAAAATACATTTAAATCATAAAATCAATATATTTAAATCACAAAAGCAAGATAGCAGAGAATCAATTGGATTCCTTGCATGATATGCATTCTTTACTTACCAGTGGAAAACATATTGCACAAAGAAATTTCAAATGTCAGTACAAGAGATCACTTTAAAATTCAAATATTTGATAACCTTCAGGGCCAGAATTAAATCTTTCTCACAGTTTTCCTTTACATTAGGCTTCCTTTCAGGCTTTAGAGGTTGCTGTTTGTTTGTTCGTTTGTTTGTTTCTGCTGTAAAATATATAATTTTATAAAATTGTGGAACCATATGAAAGGCCTTGCAGAAGTTTGGGTCAATGACATCAGTTTCTCTTACTTTGTCTGCTGAAGCCACCATAGAAGGCCAATAGATTGGTCAGTCACCTCTTTGTGAAGCTGTCCTGGCTGTCTCAGATCGTGTTCTCATCTTGCATGTACCTCACCATTCCAGGAGGATCTGTTTAATGATCTTCCCAGTCACAGAGGTGAGGCGCAATGGTGTGTAGTTGCCCACATCTCCCTTTCTACCTTTCTTAAAAACCGGAGTATTCCTTTAATGATTTTTTTTTTTTTTAATTTTACTTTCAAAGTAGATTTTTACATAATTTTATAAATTAATCTTGGTAAGTTCTTTAATCTTAGATAATCTTCTGTTTATTAATAGTCATCTGTTTCGTTGAAAGATGTTGATAATGAATTCATAATGATATTCATGATATTAGCTTTAATAGTGCTATCTGAATAATGATAGCAGGAGTAATAATACTATTAAAAGTTAATCAGATTTAACACAAGATTTTAATGAACCATAATTACGGCAGAATAAAGATTTTTGTATCTTCTTTCCAATAGCAATTAATTCTGATTGTTAAACATTAATTATTAAAAAAAAAAAAAAAAGCAAAAAGCAAAAAGCAAAAAACAAAAAACAACTGTTTGTTTTTTGTTATTTGATGGAATGAGTGTCTGATTTCTTTGATGATTTTGGAATAGTTATGCAACTTGCAACATGAAAGTACCTATACTTCAGCGAAGCAATTAAATACAAGCTTTACTTTAAAGTAGACACTTAACCACAATACACTTAATGTGTTGTTTCACTACGCTGAAACGGCTTGTTTAAATAATCTAATTGATAGTAGTAAGTAAATATTCTCATATTGAAGATTTATATTGTTATATTGTCATGATTAACTTTGAAAAAATAACAAAATACTTCAAATATATGATCTTCATCTCTCTTACTGTACATTTAAAGCATGGACTTAAAGACGTATGTTTATATTAACTGTATGTTTATGTAATAGTTTATGTTCATGTAATTGTACACTTGAACTTTTTTCTGACAGCAGTATTTAATAACTGTAAATTGAATGTACAGGATTCAAGACATTCATTTTCTTAATAATAGTTACTTAACAGACAACTACTTGCTTATCTTATCTATGTGAAATTGCTTATTTATGAATGATTCTGCATACCAATTATACAAAACTCACCTTTTTTTTTGTTCCTGTAGAACTACTTATTTAAATATTTTAAGGAATGAGGAATTTTAAGGAAAAAACCCAATATGCAAAAACATACTTTTGCATTGTCTTTGCATCTCAGTGACTGTTATTAATAAAGGCTCTCTCTGAATGTTCATCATGCTATTTTATATTAATTAAATACAATCATTATTATTTGATGCGTTTGAAAACATAAACTCCAACGTTATACATGATGAATCATTAGAATGATTTTTTTTTTTTTTTGCATGGAGATATCTCTAGAAGGAACATTTTACTTGATACATTTTTGGTGATTTCTGTGATCTTGCTGATTTTCACTGACTTGATGCTCTTCCATTAGTTCTCTATCTACCTTTCTTTGGTTGGGTGATAATTTTTGAAAAACATAATATATACGAAAAAGTTCAGTGACTTGTGAAAATGCTACATTTCATAAAGTTTTAATTAATGAATGATAATTTTATATGTTATTAGAATAGTTACTGTACTGTTCATGTGTGAAAATATTTCAACAATTGCTATGATTGTATGCTGATTTATTGTTATACTCATTTACAATGTAATGGATGTACAAACTGTGATATTGCCAGTCAAATAAAGTATAATTCATTGTAGTAATGCACATGCTTAACCTCAGTTTTTCAAGTCTGGGTTGCTACATATTGTTAATATTGCTGCAAAAAAAAAATCAGTTTTTGTTGTAATACAGTTGCATTCATTCTGACTATATGACACATAGAACAGAATATTAATATTCTAAGAAAAATAGTTGTCTCAAATTCTTATGCTGCTACTAGTTGTATACTTAGATATTAATTAAAACAAAAAAGGAAGTTTCACTATGAACTATTCTGTATATAAGCACATTTTTATAAACATAATTTAATTTTAGACATCAAGAAAATATTATTTTCCTAAATCATTTTACCATTTCTTACCAACAGGTATAATCCTATGGTTCTATGGTGTCTTAGTTGGAATTAATTTTATTTTCATTTATCAGAAAAGAAAAAATAACTGAAAATTTATGCGGTAAATTTTAATCTTGACAGTAGTACTGCATAAGTGACCACTTATTGATTTTGATCAAATTCATTATTAGTTTCATTGTGTGAAGCTTTTTAATTCAATGTTGTTGCACCTAGAAAAAGATTGTTTTGATTTCAGACTTTACAAATTTAAATGTAGGACGAATCAAGTTTAAGAAAATGTTTGATCTACTCATGAAATTGTGTCACAGTGATGCACTCTATAACTATAACCATTTGATTTATTAAATAAATGAGTTCCATGTGTCTTGGATATCCTATTAGAAAACTATTATTTCCCATAACATGGGCACCAGATCTGAGCCTAGAAATTTATTGGACTAGGTGATTCTTGAATGTCCTTTACAACTGAACTTTTCTCATTCTATTCTATGCTATGCTATTTTATGCTATGCTATTCTATTCCATGCTATTCTATTCCATTCCATGTTGTCCTTACTCCTAAAAGGCAGAAGTAGTTTTCATGTTCTATTGACAATAGAGGAAGTCCAAAACAAATGTGACATTGTGGTTAGGCAGTTGGATTTGATGATCTTTGAAGATCTCTTTCAACTTATTCTGTTCCATTCTAAAATAGTAATCCATTCTATTCCAGATTTTGATTTTTCCTTTGCTTTGTCTCAAGCTCATTCTTTGATTCCTTCATCAAGATCTAAATGGTTCAAATGGATGATTTTTTACTTACTGATATGTGCGTTATTCATTCTGGTACTGAATTTTGGCATTACAGTGTTGACTTGTTATGTAATGCAATACAGAATGTATATTAATAGCTACTTTTTGAGAGCTGACAAAGCACTAAAAAGTACTTCTATCTTCCAGCTTACGAGTTACAGAACTGCCCGGACCCTCCTCCTTTTTTGAATGGATATATAGTCAACTCTGATTACAGTGTAGGTCAGTCAGTGTCATTTGAATGCTATCCTGGATATGTCTTGAGGGGGCAGCCTGTTCTCACATGCCAACATGGGATCAACAGGAATTGGAACTATCGTTTTCCCAGATGCGAAGGTAACCTTCTGATAGTTTGCTTGCTTCAGAAATGATAGTACTTAAAGACTTTTGTTTACTTATTTGTAATGTACCTTTTGCTGAAGAACTGCACTTTTATGCTATTCTGTAAAAGCTAAAGTCCAGATAATATTTGTCAGTCATGTTCCTTAGCAGTGATTTATAGTTTTTAATAGTATCTTTCAATTTTTTATTGATTATGACAACAGGCTTTTTTCAAGGATTTTTTCATGTGTGATCTTGTCTATTTTTTTTTTTTGAGTGGGGCAGTATGGACTGTGGCAAATAAAATTTTCCAGTGTAAAGCTTTTACCTTGACTTTAGGTTTTAGATAAAAATCAGTGATAATAGTGCAGAAACAAAAATTTCTGGCCTTTTGTTTAGAGACTTTAACATGGGATGTTATGAAGAGACAGTATCATTGTGCAGAATTGAAGTGTGGTTGTGGCTAAACAATCAGCTAGGAAGAATTAAAACAGATTAAAATAAATGATTGATTTCTATCATAACAAGAAGTTAATGGTGCTGGAGGTTTCCACTCTAGGGTGAATGTTTGATAAAAATTTGATATTATAAGACAGGAAAGACATTTCTCTAGACAGAACATACAATATCTTCTAGGTTAGTCAAACCATAAAATTTAAGTTCTAATTCAGTAATAATTTATGCAATCCAGCATAAATTGTTCAGAAATATAGTAAACAAAACATGTAGAGGAAGCTGAAAATATTGCTTATTTCTTGAAATAAAAAGAATTGAAAAGAAAGAAACAGTTTAAAAGTTATTTTTAAGGATGAAGGTTTTCACAGATACTAAAATCTGTCCATTTGTGATACATATTTAATCATAAAGGCAATTTTAA
>PPHD01015704.1:0-15950 GCA_002909625.1 Bambusicola thoracicus
TTTTCAAGAAAACCCAATTTACAGTCTTGAAACAAATATTGCAGCCAGTTCCAGCTTACTATAAGATCAGGACTGACCTATAGTATATTTTTCCAGTGCCCTGTATAGTAGAATTTTTAGTATTTCCCAGAAGTAAGTGAGAACTATTATCTTCTATTACTGTACTTGAGATGGACATAGCACACTGGTGCACATTACAGTTTTAGTTTAGGTCAGAGCTTGTTTTGGTAGTGAATTTCTCAGTTATACTTGCTGCACTTCCTTTCATAACATGGAATTGCACATGAAATTGATTTAATTTTGTATTAAACAGAACTGAAAGATAGTCTCTGGGAATGCACCTTAGAACCACTAATTAGCACTTGAGCCATGAGATCAGGCTATGCTCCACACTTTCATTGTGCGGATGTTAGGTCCTCGGGTCATGTGCTCATTATTTTACTGCAATGCTAGCAATCTGGAGCTGATTTCTTATCTTCTTACACCTGTAAGGTGCTTGCCACCTCCAGCAGGTTTTCATACTGACAAGTAAAATCCCTGTTAGAAGAGACCAGAGAGGATGCATTGATGCAAGGTCTGTGGAAAGTCCTGAGAACCATGTGAAAGACGTAGAAGAAGAATTAGGGAAGCAGGTTACTAGTAGGAACAAAAAAAAAAGAGAGAAAAAGATTAAAGGGATAAAGGAGTTGTAGGAAAATCAGTGGGATCAGAGCGACACTGGAGGAATGAAGAGAAGTTTGGGTTCACAAAGGAGCCTGAAAGTGAGGAAAACAGTACCAAGAGCTACAAAAAAGATCTTAGGGATGTGGTTTAGTGGACATGGTGGTGATGGATAGGTTGTTGGACTAGATCTTTTCTATCCTTAGTGATTCTATGATTCTATGGCAGGTAGGGTAGCAAAAGTTAAGTACTCTTTCAGCAGTCAGAGAAGAGGGTACATTTCAAGGCAACTTATGTTCCTCGTGAACAGACAAAAAGAGTTAGTGTATTTCCAATTGCACTGCCTTGTTCTGGGAGTGGACAGCACACCCTCCTGTTTCAAAAGACAAGAAGCATACAGAATGCTTTACTTGGCCAAATTCATTATTTTTGAATGTCTTTTATATGGATAGGAAAGAAAAAGCAACACACACATATGCACATATCAGAGTAACTCACCACAGATTGTGACCCACTGTGGCCCTCAGCCTCAGTCCTCCTTTTCTCTGCTCACACTATCGTATTTAAAGCAGGCTGTAAGGCCTTCCTCGGTAGAAGTCACATCACAATAATCTTCTTTCCCAGAACACATTAGCACATTTTTGCAAGTTCATACATTAAAAAAAGGTAAATAATCTTCATCTGTACCTGTGAAGCCCAAGAGCAAGTAAAAACTGCATCAGGGAGCTGTAGATGTTGGAGACGTCTGTCACTTGCAGTGAGCAATAAGTGATATCTTCCACTGTTCACAACAATCCATTTAAGTATTGATTCTGACCTCAAGTTTCCAGGCATATGGTGCTGCTGGTGAAGGGCACCTCCAAGCAAAATGCTTCAGCAGATACTTTCCATTCCTTCCTTGACACTCTGAAAAAAAGTCACCAAAGCCATGACAGTAACATCATTATTAGTAGTGATATTAGAATGAAGAAGATTATTTTAAGTTACTGATGAACCTGTTTAGGTTGATGGAGATGTAACGCCTAGAAATAGACAGAACTTAATCACCAAAACTGTTAAAGACACTCTATAACTTCTTCTTCCATACATATTTCTAGGTTGAGGTGTGGGGATACTGAAGAGACTGGCAGACCCCAGAATCCCTGCACAGCATCACATTCACAGTCTGCCTTTCAGTACTCCTAATGGAAAAAAAGAAGCAGGAGTAAAGCCCTTCCCCTTTCTCTGCCTCCTCCTCTTCGCAGTTAGGGCTGGAAGAACACACACCAGAGACATCCCATTAAGGACTGTAGTGGTAAACAGGCTCTTCAGCAACACCAGGAACTGTCATGATCTCAAGTTCAGTAGCTAACAAACAGCTGAGGAGTTTCTGGATGAGCAGTTCACAGAGGCTACCAGCATGATCAGACTTCCCACTTTCTCACCAGGGATTGCTCCTCCAATGTTCTTGCTACCTTGTCAGTGCTGCTTGTTGAGAGTCCATTTCCTACAGCACCAAAAATGCAGAGAGGTGACCACCAAAAGACCAGAAGAGCACAAGGCATCTATCAGGAGACCAGCAAATTTGCTGGGCATGTATCTGCAACCTCAGTTTCAAATCAATCAATCAATCAATCAATCAGAATTTTTTCCCAGTATCCAACCTGAACCTCTCTTGGCACAATTTGAGCACAATAGGCCAACCCCCAGCTCACTGCAACCTCCTGTTAGGGAGTTGGAGAGAGTGAAAAGGTCTCCTCTGAGCCTCCTACCAGTTCCTCAGCAGCTTCCAATAAGATTTGTGCCCCAGAACCTTCACAGCTTCATTGCCCTTCTTTGTACATGCTCCAGGGCCTCAAAGTCCATCCTGTAATGAGGGGCTCCCATTCTTGCAGTGGGTCATCCTGTCCAACATCTTTTCTGGTCTTTAGGATGTTTCTCTGTGGAGGGACTGTCTTTTCCTCTTTATGTGGTCTTGGAGACAAATGTCCAACAGCAGTTATTTCTTGTGGTGAATGAGTAGATGGTCACCTCCAATGGGACTGCTGCAAAAATGTCTCAGTCATGCTTCTGCATTAAAAGCAAATTATTCTGCAGCTTCTTCAGTTTTTCTTTTCCTGCCAGCTGAAGATTAACCCCATCCTTGTCTCCTTCTGGAACTCATACAGGAGCAGGTTTGGGAAAAGAGAGAATGTAAGGCCGCAAGGCACTGTGTTTCACCAGTTTTTTCTGGTGTGCCATTTTGGCTACTTGAGTTTTAGGTAATGCCTGTCATGAAACAAACTGGGGAGGGATGCATAGTATATCTGCAGAGTGAGCGCACACAGGCTTTCCTGCTGTTGATCAAATATATCCAAGCTATTTTAGCCAGTCTGTTAGACAAGAGCTTCAGCAGAATTTGAGCCCAGGAAATCCAAAGTCACAATCAAAACTAATTCTTGAATTAGGTCATTGTGTGAGTATTCTGCCACCTGTTAGACATATATTTTAACAGTAGGTGATCCCACCTACATTCATTTGTGTGAAAGAGATTTTTCTGAACATTAGTCTTCATGAAAAATACCAGTTCACATAGCATTGCTCATTTTGCTCTCAATCCTTGCACAATAAAAATTTCCACTAGCTTCTCACTGCTGCTGGTTAACTTGATAGTTTCTCAGGTTTGTATTTTTTTCCTTCTTCTTATTCTATTAGAGAAGTTGGAATGGGTCTGAAATCCCTAGTAGCCTGAGTTAATTTGGGAAGCAATAGTATCAAAATTTCCACCCAGAAATTATGCTGAACCAATGTTGAATGCAACTGCAATTTCTCCTTCTAAATATTTCATTATGGCAGAATCCCCAGGACATGTCACAGAATTGCAGAATTGCGGGGGTCGGAAGATACCTCTAGAGATCATCGTCCAACCCCCACTGCTCAATCTGTTGCTCCAGGAAAAATTCAACTCAGCTGACTTTACCTATCTGCAGTGTGGAAGTCTGGACCTGAGCTTTTAACCTCCCATGCAGAGTTAGTGATGTTCCCACAGAAAGCTCAAGGTTCAGGATAGATCTGACCAAAGGTAGAGTGAAATGAAGTCTTGAGCTCCACTGATCACTGGTGTTCTCAGCTGGACATGGAAAGAGGGACATTGTAGATGA
This sequence comes from Bambusicola thoracicus, assembly GCA_002909625.1. NCBI lineage: Eukaryota > Metazoa > Chordata > Aves > Galliformes > Phasianidae > Bambusicola > Bambusicola thoracicus. Next base: position 3,780 of record PPHD01015704.1, read on the forward strand.
ATGCATTTTGCCATATGTATTTTAGATAGCTCTTAGTCCAGCCAACAAGGAGCTATAGTGTGGGAGCGGAGCACGCTCAGAGTGGGTGGAATCTTAGCAAACGGCAGCATACAGACTGACATATCCTACCAAGTACCTGCAAACAGATATTTCAGCAGCTCATAACTAAGATTAATGGACATGAACTTTAATAGGAGCAGCAAAAGACACATCCCTGGCATAAGGAAGATGTCATGTCTGCTGCGGAATGTGTGCATGCTTGATCTCCCAACAAATCTTGAGACCTGAGCAAAATAAGCCAGTTCTCCATTTCCTTGTTACATCTTTCAGCCAAATTATTTTTTCTGAAATTAAGGCATATATCTGGGGGGATGGGAAAGGGGGTGGGGGTGGGGAATATATGTTTATATGCATATGTATATATAATACAAGCAAACCAAAACAAGCATACACAAAATCAGAACAAAGTAGCTCTGAAATAGGCAGTCAGAATATTTTAGTGAAGTTAGTTAGTTCTCCTAAAGTCTAGTAGATCTTTTGAAAAGAGGGTCAGATAGAAGTGTTATGCAACTACAGAGTATGCACAGTCAGCTCTGACTGTGCTTATTTGAAAGTAAAGTCCCAGCGAAGACTTAAAGCCTAACATTAAAACATTTACTGCTTCATTTTAAGAGTGGCCTTTCCGTAGACAAGAAGTTAATAATAAGATACTGAAAAGTGTACAGAAGGTGATTGCATAACTTAGATTAAACCAAGATTCACTAGTACACAATCACTTTCTCCTGTAATTGCCTTCAAGTACACCTATATTCGAGTGCCCAGGTCTGCTTTTGAAGCACCTTCAAAATGTTGTTCCACTACCTGTGGTAAAGGTAGCTATGAGAAGAATGGGATTTGATATTTTAAAATGCAATTTACTGAGCATGCTGCTAACAAGGGGGATGTAATACTGTTTTATGTTTAATGGGATGAAGCTCATCATAAGTTATCAGAGTTAAAGTGTTTTCTTAACCTGAAAAAACATAATTAAAAAAAAAAAAAAAGAAAAACTTTTCCTGCAGTAAAGCCAGCTTTTAGAAATGTGTGGGAGACTTTATTTAAAATTGGACCCACTTAGGGAACAACTGTCTTTAGTATTGTTTGGCCCCGAAACAGCTTTTCATTTCAGGATAGGTAGCTAAGGGCCGTTTTCCAGATCCAGGCATCTGAGCACCTCTGTGGAATTTGCTTTTTTAGCCCTTGCCTAAACTTTTTTCCAGGCTCAGCTATTCCCTGAAATGTCTTTGCTCAGGACTTCTGGAGTTCTCACTTCTACTCTGATCAGAGAATGTGTCCACACATATTACGTACACATCAGTTGGTATCTGTAGGACCAATCTTGCATACAGTCCTTTGATGTATATATATATATGGAAGTAGTGGCGGGGGATGTATAGAAAATGTATCTAATTATGTGGATGAAGACGATGGTAAACCTTCTGTCAGAGGGAAAGAAGGGGTCAGCTCCTTCCATGTCTTTGAATCAATGCTTCATTGACCATGAATTTCATCTTTCATTTCAGCATTCCATTCCCAGCCTCACTGACCTTGATTCTGAAAATGCTGGTAAGCATTCCTGTGCCGAAAGACAAGCACTCCTAGCTGGTGTCTTGTACAGATCAATTTGCTAAAGGCATTGCTGGTATCAAAATTCATTAGACTTCAGGGATTCTGATCCTTCCCTGATGCTCTGCATGCCATTTGTTGCACAGATTCAGCCCTCTTCATTACTCATGAAGACTGATGTGCCTGATCCACTTGCTTTCCTCTAAAACTGCGTATTTTAATGTCAGTCTTTTACTGGAATATCCTTCTTTTGGAGAGATCATTCAGGAGGTTGCTATCAAAAATGGTCCAGGACTCTTGAGACAGAATTGCTTGGGAAGGCATCATTTGTCTTATAAGGTTGTACCTAGAAAAGTATTTCACAGTAATCAGTAAATACAACTTCTTATTTATTTATTTATTTATTTATTTATTTGTGAGGAAACAAATATTTTCAGAAGAGAGAGACTCAAAGCTTGGTATCTACTTACCTACATTCAGTCTGTACCTGAGAACAAGCAGATAGAGGTGTGTAAGAACATACAGATACATCACAGTGTGAAGATGAGCACCACAAGGCTGAACTGAACCTCAAATTTGGTGTACTCTGAAGGAATGCCAAGAGAATCTGCAGTAGGCAACCGAACTGTTCATTTTCAATGTGGAATAAAAAAAGAAGTAATTATGGAGCACACAAGATCTGGATGAGGTCCTTGCCTTTTCAAAGAGCTCTGTGATCTGGAAAGCTATAGAGGGAACAAAAAATTGCAGATGACATGAAATTATTTATTCCATAACAGAGGGTTAAATGAATGGGCAACAGCAAGGAAAATACAGCCTGAATAGATAAAAGATAAGAGATGATGGAGGTGTATCATCTCCACATTAAAAAGTTTAGCCTGAAGTCTGTCTTTGTGTTTGTCTTTGACAGTGTCAAAGACATTTTCAGGGCTTCACAGAGCTAGAAGCATTTTTTACCTTTAACATTTTTCTTTTAGCTAAAATTATACTGCTACTGTGTTATTATTTCTTTCACAATTGCATTTTTCCCTTTCCCTCTCTCTCCTGCTCTCTCTCTCACAGGCACATGCACAAAATCAATAGAATGAAATACCGAAAAAGCTCCATTTTCCCTTTTCTGTTATAAAAAGACTTCTGAGGCAACCAGAGGTTGTGGATTCTACACACAGGTGACTTCACTAACTGGACCTAACAGATAGGAATGTGAAGCACAACAAATGTTGAAAATTGTAACAACATTTGGGGCTGTCTGAGTCCTGATTTTTCAATTCTAAATCCTTTTTTGGACTCTCTCATGGCCAGATAAGCTAGTTAGTGGAAAAGCTATTTTTCTGTTTTATATTTTAATAATTTAAGGGCACCTCCAGTAACCAAAACAAATATATTTATCATTACACACAAAGCCTTTAGGCCTGAACTCTAAAGAGGCACATTAGTGTCAATGCATCTGGCACATTGTCACTTCCCAGCTTAGCTTAACTCTTGCTTCTCCTTTTTATCCTAACATTTGTATCTGAAGTGATGCTTTCTGTTGCTGCCTATTTTTAGAAAACAAAACTATGCAATGATGCAGAATTCTCTCAGTAAAATTCAGTAGTCTGGCTATGCAGAAGATCACTTTCAACAATGGTGATGGGTGCATTTGATCTGAGACCTCTGAAAAAACAGTATCCTCTTGCTATTCAGAAGTCTGTTTGTATGTGGGCAGGTTGTTTTCACTTGCTGTAAAGAAAAACGGATACAGATGCATAACACAATATCCGTTGGAAAGAATTTTCTCAGATTAAGTGAATGTAATACGTGAAGGATTAGACCAGCAGCTGTGCCATAGACTACAGGGCTGCAAGCTTCAAGCCAGAAGGAGTGAGAAGATGCAGCAATGCATAAGTATCCTTCTGTTCATTATCTTTTCAGAAGTCATATTTCATGGTGGAATTATATTATGGGATTCAGCTCAGGGCATTGTTTCCTTAGCATCACAGCCCACTGCAGTTCACAAAGCAAGACAAGTAAGCAGTAAACTGGAAAAAGCACCGCTCTGCATGTTGGTAAACAGTTTTGGAAAGGTGGATTGCTGAGGATTCACAAACCCATTCTTACAGATGGGAAAATAAAGGCTGAGTAAGGTCATGTATTAAGTCATTGCCCAAGGCAGCATGAGATGTTTTCAGCTCCCAGAACTCTGCTTAGACTGATGAACCAAGACCTCCCATTCAGCAAGATGGGAATGTTCCTGTCTCAAGAATGAGAAGAGTTTATATCGGTACATCAGACATCTAAGAAATTAATCAGGGTAAAATCAGCTCTAGTTGCATCCTAAAAGGCCAAGATATGCTTAAGTACAACTGTAGTCTCTCAACAATCTAAAATATGGGCTGATCTGCAGGGCAAAGCCATCACACCAAGCTCATACCTTGTTTTAATTCAACATTCGTGAACAAAGTCAGCACAGAGTCAGAATGAGCCTAGGAGGAATGATTTTGCTGCCTTTAACTCTACTTTCGTTAGCCTGCTTCCTTGGCTTCAGCGAAATCAGCCATTATTTATCTTGCTGTGAAAGCAGAAGCAAGACAGAGGAGGTTTTCTGTTTCCCATTGGGGCTCTTTCCTGGACACTGTCTTGCAGCCAGACAGAGCTATCAATCTCTTCTCCCAAAAGCTCTCTTCTCGGGACTGGAAATCCTGAGATGCTGAAGGTCAGGAGGTGTAAAGTACATTGGCAGAACTCTATATCTCCAGCTTGCATTATTCTGGGTGCTGGCCAACGCTCTCCGTCTCTTGCCAAAAAGGAATAGCTATTATGGCATTGATTTTCCGACACAAAAAACAGGGAGAGTGACTTCTAGTTAAATGTAACAGTAGAAAGTGCTCTAGTCTTTTATTTCAAAAGGGGGCTGTGTCTTGCTCTGTGATGGATGAGACCTGTGCTGAAACCCGTCCAGTGCCAGTTTTGCACTGATGGAAGACCAGTAGAAGCAACTGGTACGCAAAGAACAGATTTTCGGAATTGTTACAGGTCTTCTCAACTACCCAAGGCTCCCACTGACAACAAAAATGGCTAGAAGGCCAGTCAATTCAGTTGGAACCCTAAAATCAATTGTGGATTCAGATCTGTAGATGATCATAGATGGATAGAGCCATATCAGAGTAATTATTAAAAAAAAACAAACAAACAAACCAAACAAAACAAAAAAAAAAGACAAAAATAAGTTCATTCCATGCTGTCCCAAACCTTACACCCTTAAAACAAACTAGATAAACAAGACAAATTAGGAGAGTAAACATCAAAGAGACACCAAATAATTCCTAAGTTTTGTTAACTTATCCAGATCACTTGGTCTCTGAGAACATATTTTCTTATTGAATTTCTAGTGCTCCTGCATTCTTTTGGGTAAGAGTGGATATAATCCAAGCTTTGGTTTTGTTTTGGCATTTCCTTTTTTTTTTCCAGACTTGGTCAGAGCACAAGTGAAGGAAGACTAAAAAGGAGATGCAAAGAGACTTGTGAGTTGTCAGTACAACGGAGGAGATATCTAACCTGTTCTGTACCTTAAGTAATCATCTCTTTCAATTCTGTTTGAGCCATTCAGGAAATGAAGGGTCACGTTTTATTCTTACTTCAAAAGATTCAATGTCAAGAATAGCTTAAGTTCACATTTCTCAATCTGAAAATGAACCTGAATTCACTGTAGCCAAAAGCAGCCTAATCCATTAGCAGATAAATAAATAAATAAATGAAGAGAGAGTGTGTGTGAAGGATGGGGGGAGAGGGAAAGAGAAAGAGAGAATTCATTCAAAAAATTAGAATTATTTCTGGTGCTTGTGGTCTGTGAATAATGTGAATAACCTTGGACGAGTGCCATGGAACTGAGAAAACACAAACACAAACAGCAGTTAAATTCCCGTCAGTCTCAGTTGGGGAGGGTATCTGGGTCCAAAGCAGGGTGTTCAGCCTCTGTTGTCCGACCAGTCCACCCCAGCAGCTCTCAGCTCTCAAGGTACCATCTGCTGTGATTGGATATTTGCTGCTGATCCTGCTGCTGATACAGAGGGTTTCCAGCATCACTGACCTGGGCCACATGGGGACCAGTGACCAGATTTCCATGCACTAAAGCCTGTCTACATGGACAAAGGTGCAGGTGCTGAAGTTGCTCCTAGCCAATCAGTAACAGCGCTCTGCCAAATGCTGGCATCACCTAGCCTTCCCCAGTATGTATTCTTCTTAATGCCATCACAAAGGACATGCCCTGGATCCAAATGATTTATAGAAGTAACACCAGTAGATGATTTGGCAAAGTTTTCCAACAGCCAATATTGTCTAGTACAGAATCTCCGTAGGATGTCTTTGTCCAGGACAAACACAGTAAAGCTCTCTTAATTGCAGCATTTTCATCCATATATGTTTCCATCAGCCTCCCTGATAGTACTGGCAGGATTTGCATTGTAAGGTGAATCCAAGTATCCAGGTGGAGCCTAACCTTTGGAATCATTGAATCACCAAGGTTGGAGAAGACCTCCAAGGTCATCTAGTCCAACCATCCACCTACCACCAAAATTTACCCACTAAACCACATCCCTCGATGCCACACGTACCCATTTTTTTAACACCTCCATGGACAGTGACTCCACCACTTCCCTGGGCAGCCTCTTCCAATACCTCATTACCCTTTCTGAAAATAAATTTTTCCTAATATCCAACCTGAACCTCCCCTGGTGCTTCAGGCCATTCCCTCTTGTCCTGTCACTGTTACCTGGGAGAAGAGGCCGACCCCCACCTCACAACAATTTCCTTTCAGGTAGTTGCAGAGAGTGATAAGGTCTGCCCTGAGCTCTCCTCCTCTTCTCCACACAAAGCAGTCTCAGTTCCTGCTGATGCTTCCCAGAAGACTTGTGCTCCAGATCCTTCACAGCTTCATTGCCCTTCTCTGGAGACTCTGGGGCCTCAACATCTTTCTTGTTAGTAAGTGGCTCAAAACTAAACACAGTATTCAAGGTGTAGCCACAGCAGGGTATTGTAGAACCGTTGTGAATGAGCATTTGCATCCGAAGATACACCTTCAAAACTTTTTATGCATCTAATTTCAAATGTGCTTATCCTTTCTAGATAGCCTAACAAAGGATGGAAGGAATGCAGAGAGTGGCCTGGGGTGAGGCCAGGATGACCACCCAGCTCTGCACAGTGGCCTCACATCTCCTTCATCCACGGATGTGTCTTAGCCCCAGCCTTAAAGGTTGACTCCTGAGCTCAGGCTGTGTGGATGACTCATGATCTTAGCTCAGGAGTCTTTTAATTCAATCTCAGGTGCCTTAACTGCCGGCCATCATCGCCGATATATGTGAAACAGGGCTATATTAATCTGGTTACAACATACGAAGGTAGAAGAGAGTCATTTCTCAGTAGTGAATCACAGGCATGGAAATTAAAAAAATACAACCATGCGGACTGAAAAGGAAATTAAATTCAAGTTTCCTCTATGGCTCATCTCCAGCCCAGCATAGACTCAGATGGGGCAAAAGTTTTGTTTCATTCACTAATAACCAGGGACAACAAAACTGTCTTTCCCTTCCTACATATGCCTGCTTGGATGACAATGACTGCACAGCGTGGTTCAGGATTGAAGTCTGTGGTTCCAGCAGCAATGGGTTGTCTTTTGTCACACAAACACATGTTCTGTCTACTCCAGAAGTATTTAGGCACAAACCTAAGGACTTATCTAAGGGTGAACTAAAGGCTCATTACAAAATAAGCAATTTGGAAAAGGGAGTTTGCACTGTAAACTAAACATCATGGCCACTGTAGCAAGGGTTCTTCAGGAGTCTTGATGTAGGAGGAATAAGGACATCCCCAAGCAGTTAGTTATCTTCATAATGAAATAACAATTTAATACATTTTCTAGACCTTTGAATAATGAGCAACACATTAATCTTGTTGAGAAGGACTTTAAGGGCATGACCAGCTGCCTTCTGTGTCAAGCATGAGAGCCCCTGGAAGTGCTTAGTCACACTTTAACTCTCGTTATTATTTTCCAAGCCTGTATTTAAGTCAGGCAGAAAGATGGCTTTTCGTCACATTGCAGTACAAACCAGCATATTTAAACACAACCATCTTACAGAAGCAGAAGGGCAGATAGTAGTACATCACAGCACTGACTTAGTTTTCTCAAGGTCTAACTTCTTTGTGTGTGTCTTTTTAATATGTACTCCCAGGGCCAGCTTTTGCACTGATGTCCCTCTGATATGTCAGGTGGAGAACTATCCTTAAGTGTTGTCTTTACTGTCTACCACAGAACTCTGGATCTGGGAGGAAAGATAAAGCAGAGAGATATCCAGGGAGCATACAAGTTTGAAGGCACAAATGAAACGGGAGACAGAAATGCTTGAACATGGCACTGAAAGATGGCAATTCCTTTTGTCGATAGTGTCACTCAGTCTTAGGCAAGGACTGTTCTTTTAATCTTACGTGGTTGAAGGTAGTGGCTGGTGGTTTTCTGGAGGTTGGTGGCTTTCTGGAGGTTGGCAGGCCTGTTGTGGCAAAGGTGTTGGAACTTGATGATCCTTGGGGTCCCTTCCAACCCAAGCCATTCTGTGATTCTGTGAAGAGGCCACCAGAGCAGTGATCTTGTAGTCCTGGAAAGGGAGAAGAAGGTATTAAATTAAGGCATCCAGATAGAGTATATTAATGGGAAGATCTTGTGTTATATTCATAACAGGCAAAACTTTGTTGTATTTGCGTGTTTAGAGTCTGTGGTATTGGGTAAATCCCCTCTGTTCTGAAGGTTTTAGTTGCTTTAGAAACTAAAGGGAAAAAAAAAAAGAGAGAGAGAGAGAGATGGAGAGGAAATGAAAACTGAAAGAACTAAAGAACTGCTGGAGTTAAAGAAAAAAAACAACAAAAAACATATATATATATGTATATATAAATGTGGCAGCAAGTTCTCAAAAATATCAAAAATAATAGCTTTCAAATTAGTGTTTTCACAGCTGCAGGCTACAGAGTGTAATGTTTGCAGTATGAAATCTAATGAGGTATTGAAAAAAGAGCTCAAATCTCTACCACCCAACTCTAGACAGACTGACAGCCCTCAAGATCAATGTCCATTATTAACTTGCTGACTTCATGCACAGCAAGGTAGACCTTGAACTTCTCTGGTTGTCTTCAAATTTGGCTTAATTGGATCACCTACAGGATGAGAGGATAATTTAGCATGCAGGTCCAGCCACATCTTTATTGCACCCTTGAGTTTAGAACAAAGGCTCTGATTAGGAGGATGTGGACATCTAAGCAGAGAGAGACTCCAAGATGATCTGTCCGTGTCTTAAATCCTTATGATCACACAGGAGGGGGCCAGTGATCCAGTCACTATTGATCTGAACTGTCTCCAAGATCATGGTTTAAAAATGAGATGCTCATGTGTGAAGGAATCCTAATGAGACATCAAAGAGAATGGACCACGTGAGTCACACTTCTCCTCCCAAACCACTCTCCTTGGGATTTTAATTTAACCCAACTGAAAGGGATGGGAATTTTCCATGAGTTCAGTTGCTGCAGTAACAAATCTGCATGGTCAAAGGTTGGGTTGGGGTCACAGATGACAGCTGATGCATTTCTCCTCTCATTGCTCTGAAACCTTGTCCTTAGGCAGTCATATCATAGAATCTTAGAATAGCTTAGGTTGGAGGGGACCTTAAAGATCATCTAGTGCCAACCCCGTCAAATTATCCTATTAAAATATACTTCTAAAAAATTAACAAAAAGACCTTAGTTTTCTTAAACAAATTGGGTTTTAAAGAGAATTTGAGGCGTTATATGAAAATTCACAGAATGCAGTTCACTAAAGTAACTAGAAGAGCTGCAAAGAGTTTAAACCATCAATTACAGGAAATAGGGCTATTTTGTGGTTTGAAAAATGGTTTCTCAAAGTAGGAAAGAAACAGCTCCATCACTCCAGCACAGAGAGAGCCAGATGCACTTTTATCTCTTGCTGAACCCTCCCACCTCCGTGGCTTTGTCCCTGGCTGCCCCACAGATCTGCAGGCAGAAGGCTCCAGGTGACTTCTGAGCATCAATCATAGAATCATAGGCTGGTTTAGTTTGGAGAGGGCCTTAAAGCCCATCCAGTTCCAACCTCCTGCCATGAGCAGGGTTGCCACCACAGCTCAGGCTGCCTAGGGCCTCATCCAACCTGGCCTTGAATGCCTTCAGGGTTGGGGCATCCACAGCATGTCTGGGGCATCCACAGCATCAGTCCCTGCACACGCGGTTCCATTTTGTCTGAACCCATTGAGCACTGTGTCACAGTAATGAGGCAGGAGCTGTCGAAACCACCGCTGACTGTTATCTCAGACAGCATCAGGCATGGAAAAATGGCTGCTGGCTTTTTTTTGCAGTCTGGCAGAAGTCTTGTTGATAACAATTCTTTACTTAGGTTTGCTGGAAATTACAGCCATCCCTGTTCAACTCAGCCTCTCACAGTCTACGGGAAGTAGTTTTGAAACAGCTTCTTTGGCTCTAGGAAAAAAAGAATAATGAAAAAAAAAAAAAAAGGAAACTTGTCAGTGTTGAACATGCCTTTCTCTCCCAAGAAGCAATAAATGAGTCTCTCTGGTTTCTTATCTCTCACTCTCCCACATTAATATTTAGGTGTCGGTACTAGCAAGATGGTCTCTGGTTCTCAGTTAAAGCTTTGGATTTATTCTACTGATCCCAGCACAGTTCTGGATCCCTGACAGCAGCTACCTTACATGTCTCATCAGCACCCTGTGATACAGGGTAATCTCAAAGAAATGAGCAGCTGAAATCCTGCTGCTATCAAGTTTCCACCAAGCTGAAGTCAGTGCAGAGCAGCACGTCCTGTTCCCTGTAGAACCTTCCCCAGGTCCTGCACAGGGCCAGGCAGTGCTCCAGAAGCCTCTTGATCTCACACAAGATGCAATAATTGCTTGAAATCCCCTGCTGCAGCTGAGCCTACGCTGGGATTCCTCCCTGCTGCAAGTCAGTGTTACTGAAGAGTTTTCTGTGTCACTGGTAGCAGCTTTTTTTCCAATTTTATGCTGCTCTTAAAAACAAAACAAAACAAAAACAAGAACAAAAAGAAAAAAAGCAAAAACAGTGAGTCTCTGGCTATGAACTGCTGGTTTGTTCAGTGCAAAACCAGTCTCAGCTGAAGCTCATCCAAAGTCTCGCGGGTGCCAGAGACTCAGCTGGTATGGTTTGCGCTCTTTGTTTGACTTAAGTTGACCCGTGCCATATTGCACCACGTGCAGCTCAGCTCTTGGTATTTAACATTTTTCTCCTCTAGATGGGCTTGCTATCTCCTGAGAGGAACCTTTTCTTGCAAAATGTCCCTTATTTTGTGCTACAGGGAGAAATAACCTCTGTTCTCTATTATTCTGATGGCATTCAAACTGTTCTGAGTATCTCCCGCCACAAATAAAAAGAGCCAGACTCTCACACACCTGAAAAGCTTTGGACAGGCAGAAAAGAAATCTGTCAGGTACAGCTGTCTGCAAGCAGTGCATCGGTGTGGTGGCCTGGTTATTTGGGCAAGGCAGGGAGGGATCTGAAGGTGGGGAATGGGCAAACTCAAACCTGACACCTGCATTCTGGGGTAAAGGTGTATAAAGAATAGTGTTGCTTTTGTCCTCACTGAAAAGGACCCACAACCATCACAGAATCACAGAATGGCTAAGGTTGGAAGGAAACCTAAAAATCATAGAGCTTCAACCCCTTGCTGTAGGCAGGGTTGCCAAGCACAGTTCAGGCTGCCCAGGGGCCCATCCAACCTGGCCTTGAACATCTCCAGGGATGGGGCATCCACAGCTTCTCTGGGCAGCCTGTTCCAGAGCCTCACCACCCTTTGAGTAAATAATTTCTTCATAACATCTAACCTAAATTTCTGCTCTTTTAGTTTAAGTCATACTCTCCTATCACATGTATCATGTAAAAAAATCAGTCTCCCTTCTGCTTATCAGCTCCCTTCAAGTACTGGAAGGCTGCAGTGAGGTCTCTCTGGAGCCTTCTCTTCTCCATAGAATCATCCATCACCATGGTTGGAAAAGTCCTCCAGCATCATCTAGTCCAACTATCCACTTATCACTAATATTTCCACACTAAACCATGTCCTTCAGTACAGCATCTGAATGGTTCATCAACACCTCCAGGGATGGCAACTCAACCACATCCCTGGGCAGCCCACTCCAGCACCTGACCACTCTTTCAGAGAATAAATTTTTCCTAACGTCCAACCTGAATCTCCCCTGGCAGAATTTGAGGCCATTCCCTCTCATCCTATTGCTAGTTACATGGGAGAAGAGGCCGACACCCACCTGATCACTGCCTCCCTTCAGGTAGTTGTAGAGAGCCATAAGGTCTCCCCCGAGGCTCCACTTCTCCAGACTAAACACTCCTACTTTCAAGCTAAACAAGCACAACTCCCTCAGCCTTTCTTCATAGGAGAGGTGCTTCAGCCCTTTGATTGTCTTTGTGGCCAACTCCACACAGGACCACCCAAAACCCAAACCCTACTACGTCTGAGAGTGTTGTCCAAATGCTTCTTGAACTCCAGCA
>PPHD01015705.1:0-15950 GCA_002909625.1 Bambusicola thoracicus
CCTGTAATTAGCAACATTAATTCAGATCCTTCATTGTCACTCAAATTAAAACAGAGGTTTGTTTTCTAGAGCAGCAATAAAAGACTGAGGAAGTGGAAAGCTGTTTTACCACCTATATCCAAAGTCTTTAGCCAGACCTACTGAAGACGTGAGAATGAGTTAGTTTGGAAAAGAAGCTCTGTGGACTCCCTTTACCTGGCATCCTTGTAGCTCAGTGACCCTCAAGTTGAGGAATAGCAGTCTCCAGCTATGTCCTGCAGCTGATGGAAGCAGTAGAGTTGCTGGTCAAAGATATTTGGAGAATCCTTTTCTCTCTCTAATATGAACAGAAGGCTAAAGTAAGAACTCCATAAATTAGGGCTTGAGGATTGTAAAGAGACAGATGATGCAAATATTTGCACTGAAACAAATTAGTCTACCTTATTTTCCTTACTTTCTTCTCATTGTTGCAAATTCATTTTTGTTGTTACTGTATCTGACTAGTTCAAACCAGTAGTGCATCTTACAGTCCAGTTTCACAAATACAAATACAGATGTAAGTAAGCTCTAATTTGGACAGGGGCAAGTTCCAAGAGTGTTTGGAAAAAGGTCTTCATTTTGCCCTTGCAGGAATGCTATATATTCCCTGAGATGATTTCTTTGCATTTGTGCTCAAATACGTACATGATGTCAGGCAGTAATCAGAGAATTTCCTAGTGAATCCATGGGCAAGTGATCACACCTTCTCCATATAAGAGATGTATTGGTCTCTGAGAGGAAATACAGGTCCTATACATCTGAAAATCTAACATCAGAAAATAAACATAGCTGTATTAGATCAGATCAAAGGTCCACCAAACCAATGTATTTCTTCTGGAAATGACTAATCACAAATGACTGGCAAAGAGTGACAACAAGATAGGATGAAGTGAAGTGTAATCCTGTGGATTCATAAATCTTTGCCAAATCTACAGGTCAAGAATCTTCTAAATCAAAGGTAATATCTCAGTAAAGAAAGCCCTTGTGCATGCAATGCAGTACTGTGAGTAAAACAGAAGTTCAGATATAAATTTTAGTCATAGAATCATAGAATCACAGCATGGCCTGGGTTGAAAAGAACCTCAAAGATCATCTAGTTTCATAGGTTATTCATATGTTATTGCATTTCTATGTCTTTGGATTTCCTCTGTGACTTTGTCTTTTATGGCTGCTTGAGAGAGTGAGCATCTCAGGATCCTCTATTTTACTACACATCTATTTGCCTTTCACACTCCAATGACCCAAATTCTTTTAGTCATTTGTATGTGCGGTAAAGAGACACTAGTTCGATGTGGCTCAGTAGGCAGCCTTGCTCAGTAGGAAACAAAAATTACTGGTTGGCATTGGTAATGAATGTATTCTTCTTCTCATGACATAACTAATCACATACTGCATTGCAAGCATCTGTCCAATTAAATTATTTACTTCTGGAAGAATTTGTTCTAAGACTGATGTAAACAATCTAGAGAAGGTAGTTTTACAGACAAAACTCTTGTACAAAGTTGTGCCATAGAAAATGGCACTGGCTGGAATCTCAGAATGTCATTCTACAAAGCAGGATCATTCTATCTAATTCATGCTTGTTCCATTTTTGGATGGATCTAATTACAATCTTTCAAACACAAAAATCCCATAGACTCCTCAGGCAACTGTTTCTCATGCTTAAGTACTCCGTAAATTTTTACTCATCTCTGACTTATTATTTTCATGCAATCATGGAAGCATGGAATCATTAAGGTTGGAAAGACCACAAAGATCATCTAGTCTGACCATCAACCCATGCTTGTGACCACTCCAGATCATGTCTCTCCAGGGATGATGACTCTACCACTTCCCTAGGCAATCTGCTCTAATACTTCACCACTCTTTCTGAGAAGAAGTAAAGAAATTTTCAAACTTTTTTTTTTCCTAAGCCAATTACTTCTTATCCTATCCATGTGAACAAAGGAAGCAGTTATTTCCCTGCATTTCTAAGACTACTATTTATATATACAAAGACTTATGCTTATTCTTAATCTGCTTTGAAAAGTTTCCTTATGAAAGGAAAATACATTTCACAGTATGGGATGAGACTTCTACTCTCCCAGTAGAAATCAAACATGGGGAAAAAACAGATAAAGAGGAGACAAAGAACCCTGAGGCACTTTAAAAGGTTTTATTCCCATGGGCAAAAGGATAAATTAATGAGGTGACTTCCTGAGTCTAAAAATAGATGGTGAGGTGATCTCAAAGACAGTTTTGCATTGACAATAGACCTTTATATGCAGTCTTGTGTGAAACCTAGTCACTGGCATTGTTGGGAAATTGTACCCATTCTTGGGTGCACTTCTGTTCACAAGTGCATGCTTCTATCAAAAAACATTAAAACTCTGAAAGGGGAAAATCTAAGGGTGGCTCACTGAGAACTGTTCTTTTCAAATATGTCTTCTAAGAATGATAGGAGATGCTCACTGAGTTTTCTGAAGTGAACCCGTTTTGAGGATGAAAGATTGTCTTTCAAGTCTAAGAAAAGAAACTAAAAATAATCTTGGAACAACGAAAGCATTTTCTGTTTAAGTCTGAGAAAAGATTAGAAGCTTTCTTCTCAAAAATAGGAAATCAAGGGTTGAAAGTAAATTCAGAGCTTAAATTCCAGAGTGGTTATTCCACCATATGGTGTAGGTTACGTGATAAAAATAACCATTTAAAACATTAAATCTAAACCTGAAACAGTGTTCCAGGATATATTCCTAGAAAGATTTAAAGATATTCTAATCAGGATGAAAGCTATTACTGTCCTTCACATTTTCTGATCTGTAGAAGAGCTATAGATTTTTGAATAATGAGGTTAAGTAAGCCTAAAATGATCTCCATTAAATGCTCGGTACATGTTTGTTCAAACAACAGAAAAGATTGTGCTTATTGAGAGGCACTGATCAGGGTTTAACATTTATTTACTTTACAATCACTCTTTATATTCTGTAGGTATGGTTGTTCTTTTTTTTTCTTGTTGATGTTGGTAGCAGTGGTGTTTTTTGCTTTGTTTTGTTTCTTTTTTCTTTTTTCATTTTTTTCTTTTTTTTTTCCCCTGGTTTACCTGCATCATCCCAGAACCTGCACCCAGGAACAGCCACTCATTGTGTACACACAGACCAGGATCTGGTACCCAAAGGTGTTTATGAGAGGGGAGATCTCAGTGCTTGGTAGCTCCATGTTATCAACTCCTCATTATCTGTTTCAAATCACATGGTCCAGGAACATTCTCTTCTCCCAGAAAATCTGCCATCATTTCTATTCAAGTCTTAATTTCTGTCCCTCAGAAATTCTTTGTGTAGATAAACAGGAGAAGAGTGTGTGGCAGATAAAGGAAAGGACATCACCAGAAGGGTATTCATTCAGTTGTTTCATCTTTACAGCTATTGTTATAGATATTACATATTTCAGTTACAAGGGTAAAGCAGGAATCGCAAAGGCAGAGAGAGGCTTTCTATAAGTCTACATGTGAAACAATTTAGGAGTATTTAAAATACCCCAAAGACCTGTATACAAAAATACTACCCATGTGGCAGAGATTTATGTAAGGGAACTCATCTTGATAATACTACTGAGTGACTATGGAAGAATTTTACTAGAAGTAATGAAAGCTTCTGATTTGTGAACTGGTGGTGTAAGTCATTTTTCTATCACTCAATTACATAAAATGACAAAGTGGCACACAAAGCAATGCATTTCCCCCTCACTATGGCTGAATTGATAGTTTTTAGTGGAGCCGTTGTGTCTCCAGAGGTTAAGGCTGAAGGCGACTGATAACGTGGATGAAATACCAAAATTCCCTAAGCATCATTCTGGTAGAATTCAGTTCACTGCAGCCTTGAAAAGACACTGTAAATCTTGGCAAGAAGATACTGTTTTCAGGAAGAGTAGATAAAAGAGCCATGAACTGTTTCAAGAAAAAATACTCAACTCATATGGTGTTGATCCTTTTACTTTAATTACAAACACTATAATAACAGAGTAGATTAAATAAACAATATTTTAATTAAGAAGCCAAATATAATATAATAAAATCTATACTTACTATGAGATCATATAGTTCAACTTTTATTCACATTGACTTGTATCGATGAAGGACATGGAGACTAGTTGAACTGTTACAAAAGATTATCTTTCTCTTAGAAAATGCATGATGATAAAACATAGTGATTTAAAGCATTTTAACTAGTATGCTATGAAACACACTTTGTCTTTGATATGCACAAATCAAGGTCAATCTTGGATGCTGACACTTTTTGAACATGATTGCCCGAGCTGATTTTTAATGTACTCCTACCAGTGGACACCAAAAGGAAAACCATTCCTTGTATTTCTTGTATTCTAAACCAAAATTAAATATTTTTTTTTGTTTTAAATATTTTCTAAAGTCTCATGGGTTCAAAGGGTTCAGGGGTTGACTAAGCTGATTTGCTTTTCATAGTCTAATGTGTGCTTCACTTGGAAGTGAGTAATAAAAGTGCATGTTACCACCAAATACCTGATTTTAACTGACCCTATTTTTCATGACGAAAAATAAATTTTAATATATTGTCAGATCAATATCTAGAGGAGGATGACTGTCACAAAACACAAGGCTTAATGTTTGCTGTAAAGATAATAGAGATTTGAGGGGGATTACCCAGAAGAGAGATACTAAAATTTGATACTTAGTGACTTGGTGTGAACACAGATATTTATACAAACATCTAGAAACTCCTGTATGAATGTCCAGAAACAAAAAGACTAACTGCAGGAAGTTTGTCTGTTTTTTTCAATAGCTAATTATTTGAAATGTACTTAAATAGATAATAATGAAGACACTGATGTTTTTATTTTGGGAAAAATAAAAATCAAAGACTTACAACTACATTGCTGCTGAAGTTGTCATCTCTACATAAAGGTCTTAGGAATTTTTATCTATGTATTTTTTTCATTTTTTAATATGAGGGATGCTGCAAAAGTAATGCTTCCTATTTTACTGTGTTGGCCCACTACATCAGAGGCAGATGTTGGTAGCATGGAAGTAATGGCTTGATTTTCCTACCAGTATTCCATTGCATTTTGTTGCTGTGTAACAGATGGCAGCAGAGGGGCAGTTTGAAACATCTGACATGGAAAAGTGTGTGAAGGAAAAGTATGGAATCGAATTCCTCCAAGCAGATAAAATTGCACCTATTGATGTTCACTGACACTTGCTGAACATTTATGGAGACCAAACAGTGGATGTGAGTGCAGTTAGGTGGTGAGTGGTGTCTTTCAGCAGTGGTGACAGTGACAGTGGGTCACCTCCATGAAAGACAAGACACGTTCCAGATAACTATGCAGATATTTACAAGCATGGCATGCGGGCTCTTGTTCAACTCTGGCAAAAATGTATAGGTAATAATGTTGACTATGTTGGAAAAGGGTGCTTAGCAGCTGAGAATTTGCTCTATCAAATGGTGTTATTGTGCTCTTTGTATCTGTTATAGTTTCCACGGAAATAAGTAGGAAGCATGACTTTTGGAGCAAACTATATACAATATAACTAGTATTTTGTAGCAATAGTAAGAAAATAGCTTAATTGCTTATGCTGCAATTGCTCGGCCAGGAATCTAATTACTACTTGCTCCTCCGTAACACTTTGTTGTGGGGGAATCTCCCAGTCCAAGGGCTTAGGTAAAGGTAATTAGAGTTTTCTAATAATCTCCCTGATATTCCATGCTACACTGGACTTCCTGCACCAGTTTCACCTGGCAGCCACAAGTTTAGTGGCAGTTTCCTATTCCATTGCGGTTATGCTTTTGTAGCCGGACTAAATGATTCATGCTTCACAAAGCATTAATTCCTCTTTCTCACTTGAAAACAACAGGGTTCAAGAAGCACCCTGGGAACCACAGCAGCAGAGCTTGAGTTTTGTTCAGCTACAATAATACAGTCAGAAAATGCAGAAAGCTGTACCCCTAGAAATACAGCTAAAGTGTTTCTGACTCACCAGAGGAAACTCCACTTTTTTTTTTTTTTCTTTTTAGTCTATTCTACTCTCTCTATTCTAAGGTTCCCAGGAATCCTGTCAGGATCAGGATAATCATAGAGTCATAGAATCCTTAGAGTTGAAAGGCACCTCTGCGGACTATCTAGTCCAGCTCCCCTGCAATCAACCAACAGATTGACCCAGTTGCCCAGGGCCTGATCCAGCCTCACCTTGAAAGCGTCCAGGAATGGTGCATCAACCACAACTCTGGGTGACCTGTTCCAGTGCCTCACCACTTTCACTGCAAAAGAATTTTTCCTTATATGTAACCTAAATCTACCTTCCATGAGCTTGAAGTCATTTCCCTTTGAATGTTCATTTTCTCAATGATGGAGGTCATCATAAGCTCAGGATATTTGCCATAAAAAGTTCGTGCTCTGAGATGGGCTTTCTCTGACCTTTGAGTCATATATACGAGAGAAAAAAGGCCTATCTCTCTTCAGAATACGAGTTACAAATTTGCATTACAATTTCATTATTAATTCAAATTGGTTTATATCTGGACACTTACAACACTGATGGAGAGGAATGGGATTGATCTCACCTAAGGTCAGAGCTGAACTGTCCTGAACTGACTTAGTCAATGGAAAGACACAGGTAGGTACACAGGGCAAACCAGACCTTAGGTAATGAATTGTCTTCTGCTGCTGCCAGAAAATAGAATTTGGGATTAATACATCCTAACAACAATTACGTGCTAAGAATTAGGCTTGACATTTATCCCTTTCTCCTGCTACCTCTCTTTATCAAGATGGTGTATGGCTCCTTTGGGGAAAACAGATGTACCATTGATCTTCAAGTGAATGGACAGATGGTTCCTCAGGTACAGATTTAAAGAACATCTGCTCATTAAAAGTGGGTCTATCATGGGAGTCTACTCAAGACTAAGAACTCATAGAATCACAGAATCACAGAATCACCAAGGTTGGAAAAGACCTACAAGATCATCCAGACAAAACGTCATGTTCAAAAAAGACAAGTTTTTGTTGAACAATTCCACCTGGGCTTTAGCTGTGCCAGCCAGGGCACTTCAAGCAGAATCCACAATCTCTAATGCTTAATATGCTTATAGCAACTGATTACTTAATATCAGAAGAAAGTGGGTGCCCTTTTAAAATTTATTCCAGACTTCTGTAGATTGTCTGCAAGGATATTCTTTGAACTGGAAGTGAATTTTCTAAAAGTAGTCCAAGATATCTCATCTCTTTTTCATTTGTATAATCTATATCAGTAGTCAAGTACAAGGAAATTTTATCTGAAGTGTTCAAAAACTCATGTTTTATTGAAAAAAAAAATTATTAATGAAATTGTAATGCAATTGTTTTTGAAACTTCATTATCAACAATTTTCCTTGAAAATATTCACTTTGAAAAAAAATAGATTTAGTGTTGATAGAAAATAACTTTTATAGGAAAAATTCACAGCTCCAATAATCTGTGTTATACATGCTTCAGGGAAAAAAATCCTTCAGGACTCAAAAAGCTTCCAAGAATTATGCAGATTAGATTATTTCAGTATGACAATTAAAAAACTTCTGAGCTAGAAAATTTTGTCTTTATACTTGAGGAGGTATTTTTGATTGCTTCCTTTTATTGTTTTGTGGGGATTACCCTCATTTCTTGTGATTTGATTCATTTCATTATGGCTGTATTACATTGAGAATGTAGTTCTCATCACTATCCTAATGATGGTATGTAGATGAGCTCTCACATCATAGTAGCTTTAAACTATATCAGTTAACTTTTTTTTTTTTAAGTGTGAGGTTTTTGTTTTGTTTTGTTTGTTACTGTTGATTTTTTTTTCACCTAGAGAGAAATTCATTTCATATGAACTGCTAAACTTATTCTGTGCCAAATCACGAGGCATGGTTGTAAGTAATGTTTATGAATTTAGTTTCTGTCAATGAGTATTTCAGGGAGAAAAGTAAATTCTGTGAAGTGCTTTTTGCCATGGCAGGCCATTACAGCTAGGGTATACTTCCTACTGACAACTAATCTTCATTGAAACCTCTGTGTATACTCCTCAGCATACAGCTGGCTTTCTGAGCTGCAATGACACATCATTGACTCATGTTCTGCTTGCCATCCAACAGTACCTCCAGATCTTTTTTGGCAGGGATGTGCTCAATCCTTTCATACCCTAGCTTGTGTTGTTACTGAGGGTTGCCTTGATCCAAGCGCAAGACCTTGCACTTGGATTTGTTGAAACTTATGAGGTTCTCCTGGATCCACTGCTCAAGACTCTCTAGGTCCCTCTGGATGGCATCCCATCCCTCTGGTGTGTTGATTGCACCCCACAGCTTGGTGACATCATTGAATCCAACCCTCCTGCTAAAGCAGGTACTGACAATAGGCTGCACAGGTAGGCATCCGACAGGTCTTGAACTGAACTTGAATCTCCATAGCAGGAGAGACTCCACAAGAGCATCAACTATCATGCATCCTCATTATATTATTTATTTGGATTCTTCTACCTTAGAGAACCATTTTATGATTCTTTTCTTTATTGTCTGATTTTTATGTCTGAGGAGTTTATGTGGCCTGTGCTTGTACCACCCAGACTCCCAGTGTATGTCTGAGAATCCTAAGTCCTGAAGTTATGTTAATAATCGACACTGCACTCTGTTTCCATTGAATCTGTCTCAGCCTTTTGCAGGTGAATGCTCTTTCACATGCTTAAAAAAACATGGAAAATTTGAGCATTCAGGAGGAAATGATAAATCAGTCAATTAAATGAGAGATCCTTCTCAGCTACTCATCACATAAATAATTGCAAAACTCAGAGCCATTGTGCAAATCACATGGCACAATTCATCTGTTATTTCAGAATTAACATCTTAATTGGCTATCTTGTCATTAGATCTTAGAGAAGATCCCCCAACATTCTTTAGTATTTAACTAAGATACAGTAAATGGTTTTCTAAATTAAATTTGGTATCCTACTGGATATGGTTATTGAATAAATCAATTGAATTGAAATAAGTATCTTAATAAAATCTTTTCTTTTGCATTTAAAGCAAGTTATGTACTTTGGTTAGCACTGATTGAGGAAATTTCTCTGGATCCTTGAATTATTTTCATCTAGAACTAAATGTGTTGCAAACTAACAGAAAAACCTTCACCCCTCATTTGCCTTGTTATTTAAAACTGGTTTTCTGAAATGAAAATTTCCTGTTTATGTCAGTCATAGTCATAGATTTTACAATATTCATCTTGAGAGATTAACCATGTGCTATGCATTAAAATCCTCTGGCAGATTATTACTGACAACGTAGGAGGAATTTGTCATACATTAATTCATATTTCAATTTCAAGATTATAAAAAACTGCTGAACTTGGACAGCTATGTCAGTGTTCAATAAAATTTAAGTTACCATTTTTGAACATACTAACTATTCACAATGTTTGATGCCAGATTTTTCCTAACAGCTGGGCTGCGGGTTTCTGTTGTTTTGTCTCCCGCCAGCTTTCTGCTCAGAAATATTAACCCAGAGATTATTGCATATTCTCAGTAGGGGACAAGGATATGAAGAATGGATGTCAATCCCCATATTTATAGAGTGAAAATTTAACCTGAACTACCCTTTTCAAACATTTCATAAAGGTAATAAAAAAGCTGGATATTTCCTTAATCTCTTTTTCCATAGTGAAAAGACTTATTACTCAATTTCAGCTGTGCAATTTGATGAGTCTGGGGATATGGAACAAATGTAAGCTGAAGTGGGAAAAGAAAGAATGAAATCATATAATTCACTATAATAGATTCATTAGTGCAAATGAGTTATTAAATCATTGTCTGTTGATGCTGATTACACACCTTTAGTCAGAGCATCAACATACCGTGGGATTGTACGGTAACCAGCAGGAACAGTTTTCAACCTGTGGTTTGCAAACCTAGAAGATTGACAAGTTACTTCAAGAAGACCACGGAAGGCCACTAAAATTAATAAGCTTACATTTATTATGCAGAGATTGATGTTTCTATGAAAAACATAATGTATCTAAATATTACTCTAACTCCTTCAAAGGAAATTTATTTTCTTTGTGTGTGTATGGGAATCTTCCATTTCGCTCATTAAAATCATTGTTAAAAGACCCATGGGATTTAGTAAGATCCTGTTAGGAATTGAGGCATTACTTCTGAGTTGTAGTCCAAAGAAAATACCTGAGTCTCCATTTATGGAGTCCTTTAACCATCCTAAGCAATTTCTGTCTATTGACCATGGAGTGTCACTTCCAGTAACAGATTAAGACCTTTTAGAATAAAAAAAATTGCACAGGCAAAACCTGATATCATGAAAGTAAAAAGTGACTGTAAGAATATTTTGTTGGGTTTTGACTTCTTCCTACTTCTGTTCTGACCTCTTTGCAAAACATTGAAAGCTATTTGAAAAGTACAGAGTTCCATGGTTACATTTTCAGGAAGAAACTTTTGGTTGAAATATCTTTCCAACATCATTTGAATGAAATCAGAAAATGTAAAATTAAGCTTTTCACACTGCAGTACAAATGTGGTTGTATCAGAACCTGTGGTGTAAATCCTGAACTTGTCTTCTGGTAGGGAAGTGGTGACATTTTAAAATTATTATGAAAGAAGAGAAATTCCACATTCAGAAAGGCCCCAGACTGTGAATCCCAGGGAACAAGTTTCATTGGAATAACTAAATCATTTGCTCTAACTGTTGTAAAAGTAAATTTTTCATTTTATAATCTTCATAACAGTTTTATTCTTGGGTACTTGAGGCGTATACATGTCATGTATATTTTTTTCTTACTTTCGACATTTTTCCCTCCATAATGTGCATCATCCTCCTGATGACTCTACTGTCCTGTGCAAACAATAAGCAAAGTAATTGAGAATTTTCATAGAAATCTATGTCAGATGATAAATAAGCAATTTATGAATGAATATCTCATGATGACACTAATTTAAAAACAAGCCCTTTAAAATTGTGCATTTTGTTATTGCAGCTGAATTGCTGACACGCCAAGGAGCTAACAACACAGAAGCTTCAAGTAGGCTGAAAAACCCAATAAATAAGAGTCACTGGGTTAAAAATACCAGACTGCTTCATTCAAGCACGATGTATCATTGTGAGGAAAATGAAGCATGTTTGTTCTGAACTGAAACACTTGGGCTGACTATTTATTTTGCAGATGTACTGAGAAATTAATAGAGAAGGAAAAGTTGTTGGATGCTAAGTACATAGGATTCTTATGTGCCATACTATCCTATTCCTTGAATCAAACAAGCATTTTTCTCACATGCAACGTGCTACCTTTTCATTTTGGAGACCATGTCTGGTGTGTTGGGACAGGAGAAAGACCTCAGTACTGGGCTTCAGGCAGGGTAATGCCATCTCATCCTCTGTGTTTGATGCACAAGTTCATCAGCACTGAAATGAATATGTGTATGTTTTTAGTCAAGATAAAATTGAGATTTCCATTACAATTCCAACACAAGAAGGACAGTGAGGGTCTAGAGAAGAGCCATGAAAATGATTAGAGGGCTGGAGCACTTCCCTTATAAGGACAGGCTGAGAGCTGGGGCTCTTCAGCTTGGAGAAGAGAAGTCTCCAAGGAGACCTCATAGCAGCCTTCCGGTACCTGAATTGGGCCTACAGGAAAGCTGGGGAAGGACTTTTTATAAAGGCGACAGGACAATGGGAAATGGCTTTGAACTGGAAGAGGGTAGACTTAGACTAGATATTAGGAAGAAATTCTTTACTGTGAGGGTAGTGAGACACTGGAACAGGTTGCCCAGAGAGTTCGTGGCTACCCAATCCCTGGAAGCATTCAAGGCCAGGCTGGCTGGGGCTTTGAGAAACCTGGCCTAGAGCGTGGTGTCCCTGCCTATAGCAGGGAGCTGGAACTAGGGGATCTTGAAGGACTCTTCCAGCCCAAACCATTCTATGATTCTGTAATTCCATGATTCTATGATCTGGTCTTCTTCAGGGGGAAGGAAAAAAAAACAAAAACAAAAAAAGTGATCACTGAGTGAACTTTAAAGACTAGTATGAACCAGCAAGTACAGATAATAGAACAAGTAGTGCTCCAGCTGTTTATTTAACATTTGGAATGGAGATATATGGCTCCAGCCATAAATCATCTTCTCCATTGTCTCTATAAGGAAATCAGTCAGTTAGCTTAATCACCTAACAGTAAACTCCAAAACAGGGTGTTCTGAATAACCTTCAAAATTTCAAACATCTTCAATAAAGAGAAAATGTATTTTTGTGCATTAATCCAAATGCATTACTGAACTTTAATTCCTCAGTATCTGGAAATTCTATTGCCAAATTACCAATTGCACTGTTTTAAATAGTCATAGGTCATGCATAACATACAGTTAAATTACCCAACTCCAGTTTACTTAAGATGGAATCCAAGGTTGTATTCATTCAAGTTCAGTGTTGCCATAATGGTCTGAATGTGGGCTGTAATTAACTTGAAATGCAAAGAGAGGAGCTCACATTCATCTACACAACAATTACCCAAGTCATTTTTTCCAGCACACATGGAATGTCTACAGTAATGCCTAATATTTTCTGAAATGAAACTTATAAGTCTTTCTTCATGTTGAATAACTCTTCAGTGTCCGATTTCTACAAGTAAAGGAGCTGTCCATGTCTATGTATTTCTCAAAAGACATGTTAGAACTTGTAATCAATAATGAATAAAATAACACTTATGATTTGTTATGTATGTGACATTTTCCCTAACTATGAATGAACCCAAAGGCATTCTCCTATCCTTATCCCCTTGAAAATGGCCAGTCAAACAGTTTTGGTTGTCTTCGATTTGAAAGAAATGTCAGGTTTGGGGTTTTGTTCTTCATGCTAGAAATCACACGTTAAAATCACTTGTAAAATCTTGTTCAGAGTAGCCAGAAAGAAGAGAATATTCCTATTACTTTATCTGGATGATGCACAAACCTGCAAAATGTGAATTCAGCTAAGCAGAAAAAAGCTAACAGGATATGTAAAAATTTATTGAAATAGCACATCAATTTTCTTTTTCTTCTCAAAAGCCGTGAAGAGAAATCAGTGATAAATGTAATGGGGAGATCAGATATTACATGCCAGTATATGGGCAAATTAAATTGATGCTATTCATTCTCTGAATAATTATGGGTAGTGGTGCCTGATATTTAAGGATAAATGTTTTATGAAGAAAAACAGACTTAATAGAGAAAAGCTAGAAAAAGGCAACATCTAAAAATGAGGGAAGATACAGTATATTGCATTAGAAGACAGATAATAATTCATACAGTGAGAAGACTGCAAACATTAATGAGGTGGATGCAGAGAAAAAATGAAGCAGAGAAGGTACAGTAGACAGATGATGTTAAGAAACAAAAGTAACTACTGTGACAATGGACCAGATCATCAGATCATCGTCAGCTTCTACTGGACAAAAGGGTTCCCGTAGAGGAAAGTGAAAGCTTCCCTCTGTTACTATGATAGCCTCAAAACAGTTATTAAAATTAAAATGGTGGCTTTAAGTGCCTTCTGCTTTTCACTAATGAATCTGACAAACTCAGTTCATTTTCACTATCATTTGTGACCTTTCATCTAACAAGTTAAAGGTTTTTAAAAATTCATCATCAGGGACTATCTGAAAATAACATGACACCACTTCAATTTCTATCAGTCATTTTTCCACTATAATTTCAAGAGAATAAATAATAAATGCATCCAAAAATCTTAACTGGTTGGGAGTGGCAATCCCTACGCCAAGAGAAACATTTTAACTCAAAGACAAAAGGAGATGTGTGTTGGAATACTCGTGCAAGCATAAGAGTGGTAATGAGGTACTGCTGAAATTAACAGTTCTCAGAGATCTTTCATGACATGAATTTTGTAGAAATGTGAGTAGAAAACTATCCTTGGGACTTGAAGCAGATCCACAAGTGTTTAGATTTAAAATCTTCCAGACCTGTGATCCTTAGAGAGGTCTGTAAGGGCACTGAGAATGCCTTGTGATTTATTTTGCTTTATTGAAATGTTCAGATGTTTTACTGAGAGACATGGTTTAGTGGGATATATTGGTGATGGGTGGACAGTTGGACTGGATGATCTTGGAGGCCTTTTCCAGTCTTTGTGTTTCTATGATTCTGTGACTCAATTTTCGTATCTGACCCAATTTGAATAGTAAATTTTACTCTACTGTGAATAGAAAAGTATAGGCATTTTTAGAGTTTACCCCTCCTTAAAATAGACATATTCTGTATCTCCATCAGCTATAGAAGGAATCTAAGAGATTGACTTTACAAGTTGTGTCATATTCTACTAGGCCTTTAGCTGCTGCTACTACAGAATGGTAGGTGATGTCAAAAATGAAACTGATTTCTACTGTTTTGATCACCTCTCTCTGCCTGCCCCTTTCCTGTCCTCAAAGGGCACGTTGATTTGCAAAAAAAATCAGCAAAGCTGTAGTATTACTTAACTTGACATAGTACAGTTTGGTAGAAGCAGTGTCAGCTTCATGATCAGAGAGAAGTTCAAAGATTTCTATTTCTTGAACATTATGTAAGTCATTTACTAAAATTAAATCTGCGTGGTCCCAAGGAAAGCTCAAAGCATAACATAAAATGGAAAAAGAAGGCGGGAGGAGGATCATACGGTGGAATTATCCTCTACCCTAATAATGGGACTTTTTAAAATGTATTTTTATAATTTTTCATGTTGGATTTGGTTGCCAGGTGTCTGGGGACAGATTCCCAAGCTAGACATTTGATTACAATGAACAAGAAGAAAAGTTATCTAAAGACTCAGAAAGAGAGTAGGTAAACACTTAAAACATATTTCAGAAATACATTTCCACATCGCTGCATACTAGTTAGTGGCCTTAATCCGAAAGGTGATTTTTATTTCTCCAAACAAACAACCAAAAAATTATACATTTGTCTGTTAGTAAAATGCTTAAGGAACATTTTGTGATATCCATGCTAAACCTCCTCTCTTGTTTGAAATCATTTTTGTTTGTCCTGTCACAAAAGTCCCTGGTAAAGAGCCTATTCCCTTCTTTTGTATAGAGACTTCAAGCTGAGTTTTAGGTATTTCTTCTTTCCTCTTTTTTTTTCTAAGTCACCATATTCTGTCACTGTGTACAGTTAGGGAAGGTGCACATCATTCTACCTGTTCTTATGAATGGATAATCCAGACTGACAGTGTGACAACCACAGGTTAATGAAGCCCGTTGCTTTGTTGATGTATGGCAGATAGAGGCTCTGGGTTCTTTTTGTGGGAACAGTTTGAGTTGGAAATCATCACATCAGCAAGAAAATAAGAGATTTCCCTGGAGCATATTAGCATTTTAAGGTTGCCTCTGTTAGTCAGTTTATTCTTCAAAGTCTTTTTAGCCTTTGATTATTTGAATATATAAACACCTTAGAAGGCTCACAGTAATTAACACTAATAGGATATTATGTATTCCATCTGCACAAACTTAATGCCAAGCATTTGCAATAAAAATTTAGTGCAAAACGTAAAAAAAAAAATGTGAACATTTTTTGACCTATAAGCCAAGTTGCTTCAAAAACAATGAAGTCCTTGCACATAACATAATGCAAGTTACTCAATGAAGTGCCAAATGTTTTGGTGAGATCTAACTACACATTATTGAAAGAGGTACACTGAAAGAACAACATAATGTCACATAAAAAATAAGCAACCACCAATGAACAATAAGCAAACAAATGAAACAAACAAGCAAAAAAACCAAGGTGGCAATGTCTGAGAGCTTTCCAAGACATGCCAGTCAGCAGATGTCCATTCAGTGTCTAATCACAGGCCAGCTAGGTTGCTTTTCCAGTTCTTTTGCTAGGCTAGTTTGTTTCAAATATTTTGAATAAGAGAACACTCAGTTATTCCTTTTAGTGTTTTTTTTTTTTTTTTTTTTTTTTT
>PPHD01015706.1:0-15948 GCA_002909625.1 Bambusicola thoracicus
CAGTGCTCCGTCACCCTCACCGTAAAGAAGTTCTTGCGCACATTTGTGCGGAACTTCCTATGCTCTAGTTTCTGGCCATTTCCCCTTGTCCTGTCCCCACGCACTACTGAAAAGAGTCCGGCCTCGCCACTGTAGCCCCCACACCTCAGGTATTTATAAACCTGGATCAAATCCCCTCTCAGCCTTCTTTTCTCAAGGCTAAAGAGACCCAGTTCACTTCATCTTTCCTCATAGGGGAGATGCTCTAGGCCCTTCACCATCTCTGTGGCCCTCCGCTGGACTCTTTCTAACTGTGTTTCTAACTGTGTTTTCTCACTGTGTTGGGCAGGGAAAAGTTTAATTTCTATGCAGAAGGTTCTTTTAAACCAAAGAATGTCTCTATGGCAAACATGGATTGATGTTAAATAAGAGGAGATAGGTCTGGTTTATTTTTCTCTCAGAAAATGTAGTTACTTCGTTAAAAATTCCTTAATTGGTTACAACAAATAGCTCCTCACTTGCCATTATTACTATTAGAAGAACCTTGCATTTTCTGTAGCTTGAGTGTTTTTAAATACAGGTAGTTTATTTAATTATAAAAAATTTAAATAGTATGAACTAATCAAATTTAAACAGCAAAATAAATGACTCATACTCCAAACATTAGGAGATGTGGATGTAAGCCAAGAAAATTGAGACACTTGGCTAAATAAATGTCTGGTGAATATTATCTGAATGTTTCTCCCTTTAGGAATCTTACTAAGCATGATTCAATTTATTAATACAGTTTAGTAGATGAGATTTCAATTATGAAAAGATACTAACACTGCAATGCAGGCAAGTAGGATCTTTCACTAAGTAATGTCTTGCTGATTTTGTTACACATTAGGTTTACAGAAAAACATTGGCAGGTCTCTGTATGTAGGAAACATAAAACAACATACTTGACTTCCTATCAGAATTATGCATGTCATCTAGGGACTTAATCCTGTTAAGGAGCTTTGGACCATTTCCATTGCTTTTAAGTGCTGAAACATATTCTTCTGTGCATTTGGTGTCTCAGTCAGAGTGTACTGAACACATTAAGCCTAATTAGTCAGCAGTACAGGATCAAGAAATGCAAACAAATTTGTTGCAGACATGAAAAACTGGTTTTCAACACTACTGTACCACGGTCTTTGATTTCAACAAAATGCTGAGGTCTTCTCTGTAAGTTTTTGCTCTTCTGTGCATTTCCTTCTGTTCCCTATGGCTGAATACCCACAGAACATTTTGAAATTCTTGGATGAAAGGCAGGGATTGGATCTCACATTGCCCAGCAAAACAGTCAGCAGCCCTCAGCAGTTACTTTCTCCACAGATTCAGAACTAACACAGTTTTCACTATAACCTTGCCAATTCTCCACTCTCAGTTCTCTCCTTCCTTAAGCACTGCTTAGAAACTTCAGCATGTGAGTCACCCTGCCTTTCTAACAAGTGTGCTGAGCCACGTTGAAGAGATTTCCTTAGAATTCTCTCCAGGATGGAGTAGATTTATTATAAGATTACTGTCACCCACAGAGAGGAAACTGCAAAGGTAAATAAGAAATTCTGAAGGTTGCTGGAGGCACGAGGGATGCTAGAAAAATAGGATTCATTCAAAATAAATAAGCCAGTCAAATCCTCTTAGGAAACTTTAAGCAGTCAAGTTAGAAATTAAGATACAGAAATGGCTGAAGAACCTCTTGGCTGACTTATAGCCAACCTTTTAAGGAAATGCCACTTGAAAAGAATTTGTGGATGTACAAGAACACAAAGTAAAGCCTTAAGGTTAATCAAAACAAGATTTGACTCTGAGAATAACGTACGTAATACTGCCATTTACTTCTACAAACCACCTGGACTAACATGATGCTTACAGCTAACAAAATATGCTGCTGGATCCAAGGCTATTTCCCCAGTGCAGGGGCAGAGGTACTGGAAGAGAGTAACCAGGAGATTGTAAGAGAAAGCTGTTATGTTGCTCCATTTCTAGGCCAGTTACTTACAGGCTTAATAAGCAAGAAACTAAAATGCAGATTTCCACCAGAAGTCATCCCGTAACATTTTCACACCCTTGAAACTTTCTAAAGGATTCACCTTTCTACACATCTCCCCCCTACACTTTGAAAGGAAAAAAATATATATCAGAACATAAAAGCCAATTAATTTCCAACTTAATACCTTTCCTTTGCTATTATTTATAGTTTCGTGACAACAGCTAAGCAATTTAACAGCAATTAAGATGCAGGTCTGCTGGGAATTGCTGACTGTCACAATAGTCAATATTGTCTCACTGTTTTATTGTAGCCTTCCATGTGACTGCACCCATCTGCTGTCTTTTTTTTTTTTTTAATATTTCTACTCTTTGGAAAAAGAATCATCGTTTGTTTTTCTGTCTATAAATTGGAGTGCTCATAGAGTGGAGTGCAAACTGATTGGGTTTCCACAATGCCCCAACGCAACATTAACAAGTAAGGCATTTCCAGGAGTTAAGATCAGGCCAAAAGAGAAGAGCTGGATAGCTGTGTTGCATCCACCCTTCCTCTTTGAGATGGGAGACAGCAGGACTGGAAATGGAGCAAAAAACCCCTTGGAGCTCATTTGCTGACAGGGCAACAGCACGAGCCTGTGATTTTGTTTCAAATATGAATTTCATTATAAAGAATGTTTTCATTCATGATTTCTCCCCAAAGAAACATGCCTACTCATCTCTGACAGCAAAATCTCATTCTATAAAGGAGTGAAACTTGTCAAATTTAACAAACACTCAAATCCTGGGAAAGATTTCACCTTTGTGGCAAAGATCAGTAAAAAAACAATACCCGAAGTGTTCTCTCTTAAAGGCGTATCTGTAAAGTTCACTTCCAGAGTAGGACATCCTCTCTTGCTAGCAGTTGTGAATTAATGAACATTGTTAAAACTAGCTATTCCCTGCCTCTTATTTTTCAACACAAGAGATGCAGCTTATATTGAATATTTATAGCGCTTCCCAGAGAGGATGATCCTGGGATGAAAGGTGCAGTAGAGGCAGAAGTGTGATTCTGCCTGCTTAGGTGCAACGAATGTCCCAACCTTCAGTGATACTCTAATTATCTCTGCATTGTAAGCACTTCAATTAACAAACAAACAAAACCAAAACCCACAAACTCGGGAGCAAACAGTTCATATAGTCCTGACATACCTTCACAATTCTTCCTCCTGCTCTATGCATCATTATAATGGGTTTGAATGTAAATCCAACCAATGTAAAAATATATAAAAAAAAACACAAGGACAATCCTGCCTCTAACCATAAAAATTTTATTTCAAGATTAATATTTCTGTTTCTTCATGTACTCATTAAAATCCTTCTAATCTTTACAAGCATTATTGAAACACATTTGAACTCAAATGCGGCAGAATGTAGAACTTATGATACTTTCTACTTAAAAAGTAAATGTTTGTTGTTGTTCTTTTTATTTTTGCAACCACAGCTTGAAGTAGTGCTTGCCCAAAGTCACTTCTGACTTTCATAGATATCTACTCTCGCATGTATCAAAATGCCTTTTAACTCTGATTCAGTCAGTGAATGTACTCAAGCGAACTTTTGCGCCCATGGTGAAATGTCACGATTTTCAAGAACCTGCTTCATTGATTACAGGATTAAGACTTAGGACTACAGTTTGCACTTCTCCTTTTCTCTGGAGTCATTGTTGACACTTCCACAATATTACAATTGCAGGAGGTTTGTTTTAATCACACTGTTAGCTTAAGAAAAAGAGTCACTAAGGAGATGAGCATTTGGTAGGTCTCAAATGAACCTCCTAGTACAGTCCTGAGCTCTCTTAATCCCTTACCTGCTGAATACTGTATGGGTGATCCTCTGGTAACAAGAGACTACAGGTGCATCAAATGTGTCCATAGGGAAACTGCTGCACGTAATTTAATCTACATCCCCACTCAGACCTTGGGCTCTCTCTCAAGACTGCCAAAGGCATTAATTACAGCCAGGGTTATTCTGAGATGTGAACACATGCCCACTAGGAGTGCAGAAATTATCATTGCTTGCATTTATAGAGACAAAAAACTGCCTGTAACCAGTTAGAAAGGCAGGATTTGATGCAGTGAATTGAATTAAGAAATGTTCCATATTGCTTTACTAGTCCTTTCACTCAGTCATTACTATCCAGAGCTAGGATGTTTCATCATTTACTGAAAAATATTAGCTTTATAAGTAAGATCAAGGACACTAAAATCTCCAAAACAAGGCTGAAGTAATTGAAATTTCTAATCTTCTAAAATTACATTTCCTCATTGTTTAGACCCTGCTTCAAGGAAACTTCATTCCAAAACACATTCTTTTTTGTTATGTCAACCATTGTTAAGAATATAAATTGAGCTTTCTACACTCTTGAAACAGTCAATTTGATAAAAGATCAGGCCTGTAGGACTTGGTTTACAAGTATTCGGTTTATGCGTTCATATCCATAGTGCTGGACTCGCCTGCTGCTCTGTCAGATCTCTCCTAATCTTTCAGTCACAGCTTTCAGGCAGACTTCAAGAGAATCAATGTTCTTGTTCTTCTACCACAGAACCAGGGGAAATGGAGCTGAAAAGGGATAACAGTTTGTTGATCACCTTACTGCAAGGTCAGATCAGCTGTGCATAAGGCATTCCTGCCAGGTGGGCATTTTATTTGAAATTTCCAGTGATGAAGAGCCCACACTGAGACGGAACTCCAGTTTTACCATCTTCATCATTACAAAGCTTTTCCTTAATGTTCAATGCAATCCTTTCTTGCTCATCTATTACATCCATAGCAAACACATAGAAAAGACCTTTCTTCTTCCCAGCTATTTTTTATGTGCATTTGGCAACCATTTCCACGCACCTCCTGTTCCTCTTACTGGTCAAATACTCTCCTGTGCTGTTATGGGATGGAGAAAGAGCTTTCTATCCTCTTTTCCTCTTTAACACATCAATCATAATTTGATCCTGTCCTTATCTTAGCACATTCATTTCCTTGTTCCTTTTTGTTTATTTTTCCCTATCATAACCTCCTGAGATTTCCCTTTGCTAAAGTGATTCATTTTAGGGATGATGGGAATCTCCATCCTTGGAGGAAAAAAATAAATCAGAATTTGACTGGACAAAACCCTGAGCACCTTGCTGTCATGACAAAGCCCTGCTCTGAGCAGCCACTTGGACCAGATGACCTCCAGACGTCCCTTTCAGACTAAATTATTCCCTGATTAATATGTGTAGCTTAGAAAATTTAGGATGAATGTCCAGATTAGCCTTTACAAAAATATCAGCTATTTCACATTAATTGCAAAGCAATGGATTTCATGTAACAACCTTCACTTCTCCCTGTGACAGATGAATCATTATCTCCTACAAGAGAAAGGTGTGATGCTTTACAAGACCTAGTGCTATGGAACTTATTTTCTGAACAAGCATGTTCTGAGGTTTAATTGGGTGAGGGAATTACCCCTCCCTTCTTCCTCCTTTAGATTTAGTCACAAAGTCTGTTTCTGATTACCTATTCTGATTGATTGCTGCTGGGTTTTTCCATTTCAGATTTTAAATAGATTTTCCTTCCTCCTCAGAGAGGCTCCTCTGCTCAAAGATATTCAGCTGAAGTGTTCACATCTGCAGTGCTGGACTGGCCTCAGCATTAACCAGCATGAGCTTTCTCCTCTCTGCTTTGTGCTTTCGGGAGACAGAGAACACAGCACAAATGACAGCTCTCACTCTGAGTGACTGAGTCACCGGCTCAAATAAATGAAACTCCATTAATTATGAAAGAGTTAGCAATAAATAAATAAACTCTCATAGTTGAAGATCTATTTTGTTCAGATTTAACTATCACCAATTGCTCCTTCAATACATGAAGGAATAAATGAACAAAGTTTTGCTTTGCTATGGAAGTACTGGAGTTCATTATTTTATTGCTGATGGTATTTTAGTGGTGTCCATAAAAATAGGAAGTCTGTTTATGTTAGAACTCTTGCCCCTCATTTAAAATTCTTTCCCTTTTTTTGCCAACAAATTAGAAAACTCAGGATTTTAATGCATGATCCTCTCTTTCCCCACCTTTCATGGATGTTTTAATGCAACAGAGGTAAGTGTCCTGCCAAGAAAAAAAACTGCATTTCTTTCCATATTCACACAACTGGGACCAATCGACTATAGTTGGAAAATTTGAGAGGAAGTCCTAAAGAACATGCTTCACTTTTCCAAATAAGTTGAACCTAGATTACACGGGTACAGGCACAAATGGGTCAAGATGTTATCTTTCTGCCAGTTCTGCCTCTAGAAAAGTCACTGTCCTGAAGTATGTGCCACTACAGATTGCTAGGAAAAAAGAGAGGCCTGAGATGTTTTCTATAGGTATGGATGAAATTGTGTAAAGAGTTTAGGGTGCCCAGTGAAACCACTGAAATGTAATGACTGCAATATCAAGTTATGTACAAGACTTCCCCTGCATTCTTAAGACAGTAACCTCAACAGATAGCCACTTCTCAAAGGTTCTACAATGACCGTGAATTGTCTCCCTGCTTTGCTAAATGTTTGACACTGAGCTTTGCAAAGCAGTGTTCTTGACCGCTAACTTTCTGTGTGCTATTCATTAATTTTCAGCTTCAAGAGCCGAATACCCATAGAGAAACTAATCTCCTGCTTACCTCCTGCTGCTCAATTTGAATTTAAAAAAATCACTACATATCTCAAAGTACAATTATCTCCTTCATTGTCTTCCTCTCCCTGTGTGTACCAGCAGATCAATATATTCATGTTTTGTTTGAGATTTTTCTTTTATGCAAGAAATAACGTAAGATAGTTCTTTCATTGTCCTGAAGTCTCAGGAGTGAGATGATAATCTCGTGCTGCTCAGTGGAGGACAGCGTTATTTTGAAAACAGCTGCACTGGAGGTTCGTTTATCCCAAATATTTCCTTCTCCTTCTGAAGATGCTTTTTAAGCAATCATAAATACTTGAAAATTTTTTCCATAAAAAAAATCTCAATGCTCTTTGCATACAAGGTTCTGACCTGTCTTCCACTGAGAATGGCTAGTCTTGTAGGGTGCAGCACTAACAGAATTTATATACCTTTGTATTTCACAGCTGGTAAGAGTTTGAAAAATTTTGTATAGTTGGCCTCCTACCAGAGCAAAACTGAGGAGTAGGAAAGTTGTTAACACACTGAAAACCCTACGCAACATCAAGCCATGTAGGCCCTTTTTTCCTTGGTGGACAGAATCTGAAAAGAGCAAATTCCTATCAAGAGGGGAAGGATGGAAACATAGGTTATTAAACTGGTACTTCTCAGAGCTACTAGGTACATTCTACAGCAGAAACTTCAGAGAAGGTCATTTATTGCTGATATATTTTTAATAGAACAACTGTCTCTGAGGAAATCATTGATCATTGCAACTAATGATCAGAATATTACACTGTTTAATTAATAATTATAATCAGTACACCAGCTAGCTGCTTGAAAAAGAGAACTTCCTTGACCTTTAAAGGACTTCTATTTCATTTAAAATGTACCTATTTTAGAAGCTGGACAAAGGAAATATTCCAGGCCTCACAAAACTTTTAATGAGAACCTATTGGGAAACAAGGTATAAAATAATTGCAGAACCATTATATATAAACTGTTATTACTGTTCCATGCAAGTGCAGTCAGAGAAACTGGAACATCCCAATCCTCGCTCTTAACTGCATTCACACCTACAGCACAGTGGTGTTCAGTCTCATCCATACAAACACCGAGCCTTCCAGGCCCACCATGGTCTATACCTACTTTGGCAGCTGCGGCTCTGCCCACACCACTAAGTGCATCCAGCCTGAGGATGACAGACAGACCTTCAAGTTCACACTGTAAATGCTATCCCCTCTCATGCCATGTATCTCAGCAAAACACTTAGCTTGAGACTCGTATAAACACAAAGTAGTGCCCCCGTGGCTTCCAGGAAGTAAGAACTACTTTTATATTATTAAAGTTCAAAATGCATTAAAACTGAGTAGGCTTGGTCATAGCATGCAAGAGTGATGCCTTTATAGAATGTTTCTGTTCCATCACCTGTCTTATTTTAAGCCTTTGAAATAAGAAATTGCATATCCTCCTGAATGGGGAGTAAATAAGAGTAAGTACATGTCACACTGACACTGAGTCAAATGAGTGAGCAAAACCAGGGGAACAGCAGGATGCCAACAATAGCAACAAAAAGACCTGTTGGCATCAATGCAAAACAACCTCACTGGAAAAAACATGGCTCAGATTTCTTATGTTTATTGGTTGCATTGCTAGCTAGTGAGAAGAACTAGTTGGTTAATATTCTCTTAGAGTATAACAGCAAGGATTAGAAAAATGGAAAACTAAAATGCTTCTCTAAATATATCTGAAACAAGGCAGAGCAGAAGAAACTGAAGATAAAAGCTTTGCGGAACACAGAAGTCTGAAGCCCTATAAAGCAAAAAGGGTCTCTAGGCAACACAGCAATACACTAGAGATCAAATGAAATGTCACTTCATACAACAAAGCAAAAAATACTGTAATTCTGAAATAATCACAGGTGTGTTATGTAATCAGGAGAGAAACACCTCACAAAGACTATTTACAGTGGCAACTGTTTTTGTACATGGTTTAAGACATGGACACAAAGAACTTATTTATAGGTGTCTATTCTAAATCATAATGGTCCTAACATAACCCTAGATCATTATCTGTCCTACTTGCCCAGCTACTTTTTTTTTTTTTTTTTTTTTTTTTTGCTATATTCATATAGTACCTTGAGTTCCCATGAGATATTTTGAGAGCCAAGTGGAAAGACCACACCAGGTGAGACAGCGGGGTCTTCCCAAAAGGTGACAGCTCCAAGATGGTCAGTTAAAAAGCACATTTCATAGAGTTCTTCTCACAGGTACTCAAAAGTTAGAATAAATAAAAAACTAGAGAACTGATGCTGTACATAACGTGGTAGCAAACATCTGTAGCTATAGAATTGATCTCTGTGTCTGAACTTGACTCATTCTCCTCCTTTCTTCTTCCTGCAAACCAACCTCCATGCAGTTGCCATAAGCTACCTCTACCTGCCCCCAGGCTGCTTCCACCATCAGAAGCATGGCTTGATCCTACAGTAAAAAGAGACACAGAGGCAGGCTGAAGCCAGAGGGGAGCCCTAGAAAGAGCAGCTAGTGATTCTTCCTATTTATGACACCACGAAAACTTCTCCTTCCATCCCCAGTAAAGCCAATGGAGCATACACATTTGCCCTGGCAGGAGCCTGAGGATCCTAGGATAGGTCTTCTGTATCTGTCCCACTAGTTGCATGTAGCCTAGTAGTCTTTACAGAACGCCACCCAAAGCAGCTGCCTAGAAGAAGAGTTAGCTTTCCTATAGAATGAACTTCAGAGCACCTACTTGTAGGTTCCTCTCTCTCCATAGTACTTCATGCATTTAAAATTAACAGTGAAAACAGGGGTGAAAAATACATGCCCTGGGAGAACCTTCTACTTTCCCCAAATATTTCACTACCCTGATCTCTTTCCCCATCTCAGAATGGTTGTACACTTGAAGGCCACATGCAGGGCAGGATGTCTCTCACTATGACCACACCCCCTTAACATTCAAGAGGGAACAAGAGAGAGTTCTTCCAACTTGAATCAGTATTAAAAGTGTTAAATAGATGTGTGCCTATAACGTAACAAATCAGAAGTAGAAAGGAATTTAAACAAGTCAAAGGCTACTCCAAATACAGCTTCCTTCTTCAGTGCAAAAAACAAAATCTCAAAGGAAGTTTTTCAGTTGTTTAAGTGCATTATGAAGAGAGGAAGGGAACAGGAATCAAATTAGGCACCCTCGCTGACAGATTTTGCCTTTGAATCATATATTTGAAACGTATCTTCTGCTCCCCCACTGCTCACAGTTTCTTAGGCACAAAATCTCCCTTTGTTTTTCCCTACTGCCCCCAGTAGGGGTGTCAACCGGCACTGCCTTCCACTCTGTCTGATTTTTAATTGGGCTCATCTGCAGTGGCGTACCTGTCATTTTGGCTTGGTTTCTTTAGCACAGAAACCAAGCATGAAGGGCTCTGCTGTGGTGAGCTTAACTCTCTCAGAGGAACAAGATAATGATGTCTTTTCCTACCCAGACTTCAGTAACTTACACCAAGGTGAGATTTCTACTACTGTAGAAACAGTACAGAAAACCTGGACTGCACGTGATCCTGCCCCTAAGCAACTCTGCCAATTCTGGAAATGAAAAAGTAGTAAAGGCATTCAGAAACATTATAAACACAGCATTATCTCATTTCACCTCTTTGCCTGGGAGAAGTGAAGCATTGCACAGAGAGGACCCAGACCAAGAAGCCTTGGTGCAGCATTTGCAAAGCTCTCGCTCTGACAACCCAGGGATGCTCTGGCTGGAGCAGATAGTGCTGTGCTTGGCTTCAATGTGTTTTAGAAGATCCTCAGAGGGCAACTGCCCTTTAAAATAGCTTGCACAATTTTGTTGTGACAGATACTTTCTCCCATTTTCCAGCCAAGAGGGCCTGCGAGGCCAATGAAGAAAGGAAACTCAAGTTCTTAGGAGCTCTTGTAATCACATACAGAGCAGGTCAGTGAAGAAAAAGAATCTAAATGAGCACAACAGTGACATCCAGAGGGGTCATTACCAAACAGCAGTCAAAGAAAGAAAACAACTCCACTTAGTTTCAAGCCCACTTTATGGCTTCTCATCTCTGACAGGTAAAGCTTTACCCATATATCTAACTCCCCAGGGGACACTTGTTAAAGGACTGCCATTGCTGTCCCCACCCCTTTCCCTGGACAAAAGGAGATGCATCTTCCTACAAACAAAGAGTACAGGAGTACACTTGAGATGACGCTAAACAAGCCAGACCACTTCTGAAGTAGCCTCACCTTGATGAGGCACATCAAGGGAGCTGGAGCAGCGCTATCAGTTCATACAGACTTGTCACCTCTTCTCCCAGTGAACAACCTCCTTGTCATTTGTCTGTAGCACTGTGCACCTTGCAAGCTTCTTCTGCAGTTTTGGCTGTCTGAAATAGCCTTTTAGTTTCTTCCTATTGCATGAGCGCTCTCTGTCTCTGAGTCTCTTAAGCTGTTCTCTCTATCTCACCAACTTCTCTCTGTCGCCTCTCTTCTGAATCTCTGATTCTGTCTGCTTCAAAGAAAACCACAAAGCTGTATCAAAGCAGGCTGCTGTTTTCTGCACCTCTCACCATGTGCAGGTAACAAAAACTTGTTTGTGCATAGGGAACATTAAGAAAATGGAAATCTTGATCATCACGCATGTAACATGGTGTTCCTGCTGCTATGGGAACAGGTTGTTCAGACTCCTTCCGCATACAGCATAATGAATTCTCTATGTGAGGTAGAAATGCAGTGTGCGTTTAACGTTTGAATCAAACTTGAATGGTATTAGGTCAGGTTATACCTACTGCACACTGCAGCAGGTGTAAAGGTGCAGGTACAGTTCTGCTGCACACAAGTGCAAACAGACTAGGTTTTACTTGACTGTGGCTTAGCAGGGCTTCTATTTGTTCTGTCAGGAACAGAAATCCCAGAGGGGGAGACTGTTATCCTATTTACTGAATCACAATGATTCACACAGTATTCAGCTTCCATCAGATACAGCAGCTCCTGGAGTTGAAACTAAATCTGTTTCCATCCTGCTGCGATTTCATTTCCTCATTGGTTTATCCAAACTTCCACTTTCTGAGGCAAGAAACCAGGACTGGATATTTATTTAATGTAGATACATCTGGAGAATATAGCTTAAAGTACAAGGAACAAAAACAAAAAACCTACTCCGTACAGTTGAAGTCTGTATGAACTACTTTTGGTTGTTCAGAAAGAAGTTCTTATGTCATTTAAGAAAATGCTATAACCTACCATGAAAACAATTTGAAAGATACCTTGAGAATATATCTTTAAAATGTCTTAAAAAAAAAATACTGAAACAAGGCTGATCAGAGTCTTCCTGACAAGAGGAGCAAGCTGA
Organism: Bambusicola thoracicus; assembly: GCA_002909625.1. NCBI lineage: Eukaryota > Metazoa > Chordata > Aves > Galliformes > Phasianidae > Bambusicola > Bambusicola thoracicus. The sequence goes on from PPHD01015706.1 coordinate 12,010, forward strand.
CAGCTATTATTCAGAATTAGTAAAGAGCAAAGGTACAGCCACAACACACACATCAGACATTTGAAACATGCCTGATAGCTGTAATCCTGACCACTTTGCTGGCAGTAAGTAAACAGCTTGAAGAAGATATGAAGATTGACACCAAGTGACAGAACCACGTCTCCCTTAGACTGACATGGATCAATAAATCATGCCAAGAAGAGGCTCCTTCTCTCCCCAGAGTCCAGTGCAATAGAATGGCTTAGGTTGGTAGGGATTTTAAAGATCATCTAGATCCAACCCCCTGCCATGGGCAGGGTTGCCAGCCACCAGACCAGGCTACCCAGAATCCCATCCAACCTGGCTTTGAATGCCCTCAGAGATGGAGCACCCACAACCTCTCTAGGCAGCTTGTTCCAGCACCTCATCACACTTTGAGTAAGAAATATCTTCTTAACATCTAAACAAGATCTTCCCCCTTCCAGTTAAAGTCATTCCTCCTCGTCTTGTCACTTTGGGAAAGTATAAAAAGTCAAACCCCCTTCTGCTTGTAAGCTTTCAAGTACTGGAAGGCTGCAATCAGGTCTCCTCAGAGCCTTCTCTTCTCCAAGCTAAACAAAACCAACTCACTCAACTTTTCTTCATAGAAAAGGTGCTCCAGCCCTTTGATCATCTTTATGATCCTCTGGATTCACTCCAGCAGCTCTGCATCCTTCCTGTACTGGGGGCCCCAGACTGGACACAATGCCCTAGATGGGGCCTCACAAGAACAGAACAGAGGGGGGAGCAATCACATCCCTCTCCTTGTTGGCCACCCCTCTTTTGATGCAGCCCAGGATATTATTGGCCTTCTGTGCTGCAAGAGCATACTGCTGGTTCACATCCAGCTTTTCATTCATCAGCATGCTTAAGTCCCTCTTGGCAGACCTGCTCTAAATGGGTTCTACTCCCAGCCTTTTCTTGTATCTGGGATTGCCTCAACTCAAGTGCAACACCTTGCACTTAACCTTGTTAAACCTCATTAGATTCTCTTATGTGCCCACTTTTCAAGCCTGTCCAGGTCTCTCTAGATGACATCCCTCCCACCTATTGTGTCAACTGGACCACTCAGCTTGGTGCCATCAGCAAGCGCTGAGGATACACTCATTCCCACCGAGTATGTCCTTGATAAAGATATTGAAAGGGCACCAGTACCAAGCCAGACACCTGAGGAACACCACTCATGACTGACCTATGCCTGGGCATAGAGCCATTGACAGCAACCCTATGGCTACAATCATCCAACCAATTCTTCATCCACCTAATAACCCAGCCTTCAAATCCATCTCTCTTCAATTTAGAGATAAGGATGTGGTGTGGGACCATAACCTTGCACAAGTCCAAGTAGATGACAACAGTTGCCCTTCCTTTGTCCACTGATGGTGTCACTCCATCATAGAAGGCCACCAGATAGGTGAGGCATGATCTGCTCTCACCAAAGTTGTTTTGGCTGCATCAGATCACCTTCACATCTTGCATTTGCCTTAACATCTCCTTCTCTGGAGATATACAAGACCTGTCGGGATGCCTACTTGTGCAATCTGCGGTAGGGAATCTTCTTTAGCAGGGGGTTTGACTCAATGACCTCCAGAGGTCTCTTGCAAATCCTACAATTCTGTGACCTCTGCTTTTGGCAGCATACCAGATCCTGCCCTTTTTGAAGTTGAAGAAAATTCTCAGATTTCAAGATGATCTGGGTTTCAATCTGTAAATCCATCTCTTGATCACACAATTTAGACAGCATGATTTAATGTGACACACAATGCATTAGGATTTCTGCTGAGCAAGAATCAGGTAGCAGTGTAAAAGGATTACAATGCTATGTGTGTGAGCTCTGTTCCAGCCACATTCCCTGAAATAGATATTTCTGTCTTAGTTTGAGATATTCATTCGGGTTCTCCTCACTGTGTCTGAGGAATGAGGTTTTCCCACAAGCCTTTTAAACAGCATCAAAAACTGCAAACCACAGGAACATATTTTTTGAAACTGCTCTGCAGCAAGTAGAACTAATTCCAGGAGGAGGCAGGTTAGCACTGATAACACACTTCCAAAATACATTTTGACAGCTCAAGCGACTTGATCTATTTTTCATGGCAAAGCAGAAGCTTTAAAACTGTTGCTGACCTCTGCTCACGCAGTTGGCTCTTCATTACTCCTCAAAGACCATGGATCCTGCAGACTCCACTACTTCAGAGCTGGGACAGCCTTGCCAGCAAGGATTTATTGTGTTTGGATTCTGCCATGGAAGTATTAGATTCAGAACAAAAAGCTATACAAAAACTCCTAGGCTTCTTGTGGCACAGCTGAGATCAAGAAAGTCACAAGAGCAACTGCAGGTTCACCTCTGAACTGTGCTCCAAGACCTCTGTGCCCCATCTCCAGTCTGGGAAAGCTTAGGAGGTTTGAAGGCATTCATGTTTCTGAGGGCTTTCAAGTGTCCCTATGTGCCTTCTCTCTCATCTACCACACAACTTCTCAACAAACCTGGCATTTTCTTTTGTGTTATCTCTGTCTATTCCAAAGAACAGTTGTCTGCAACTGCCCAAGAAATTAACAATTTTCTTTGGGTTACTCAGAACCAGTTGTTTTCTTCAGTGGACTCTTTTGTTCAGTTTTTAACTACTTTGCTTTGTTAGCACTAATTCATAAAATAAAACTTCAGGAGGGCAACATCATTACTTTTTGGCATCTCTTCTTATGGAGAGGTTTTCTGAAAAGGACTACTGCCATGGCTAATGAGCGGAAGAATTAGAGAGAAGGTTGGTTTACAGCCCAGAGATTGCCAAGTTATTTCCAGAAATCAGAAGCTGTGAGTTTCAGCAAGCTCCCTGAAGGAAAACTGGATTTGACTGTGACTAATAGGAAAGATCTGTGGTGAACTGGATTGGAAAAGCTGCAAAAACCACTGAGAAAAGTCAGTTGCTCTGCTCTTGCTTATTGACCCTCACAAAAGCTGATATAGCAACATAGCCAACAAAGAAGAAAAAGTCTTACCACATGCACGTGCCCCATCTGGCCGTATGAGAAACTCTTTAAATGAGAGTATATTAAAAACAGAAAATAGAATTAAGCAAAATATAAAATATTGGGCATAAATAATGACAGCTGTAAAACATTCACACAGGTATGTGGGAACAAATGACTAAGAGTAAGACAAAACAGGAGCCGATGCTTTTAGGGAGCAAAAGAAAACTGCAAGAAAACTTAAGAACATTGCAAGACTGAGAAAGGAAGGAATTGTGTGCAGAAATGACCAAATTATTTCAAACCCTCTCTGCATCAGTCTTCACAAGAAAGTAGAATAATGGCTAGCTATCTGTGCATCACCTAGCATTACGTGTCTCCAGCTGGCCTTTGTTCTCTCCTTTTTCTCTGAGGTGCTGGGTGGCATTCACTATGAAGACAACTAGCATGCATTGAGAACAATCTCAAAGAACTCTGGAAGATAGGAAACATTCCACAGCAATGATTACAGTGCTTGTTCTCTCTACCAGGTCATAGCAAATAAATGTACAAAAAGTGTTAAGTTCTACTTTTGTCATTGTGACAGGAGAAAGGCCAAGTACAAATCTATTAAAACTACAGTATGCTACTGATTTGAGTGATGGACTGGCAAAAATACTTCTGAAGAGTACAGACCAGAACTTAATCCTGCTGAAGGCCAGGACTGAAATTCAGAGTGCTTCTACTATTTATCAAGCTCAATCTTAAGTAAAAAACTGGAACCAGTTTCAAGGAGTGCAGCGTACCATACCACAGAATAAAGAAAAAAGGATGAATGATTCGTAAGTGGAAGGGGAGGGTTCCTATGGACTGCAGTATTACAGTGAATGGGTGTGGTACACATACCAGATTAAAATGAGAAGGAATCAACAAAATCCATAGCGTTGGAAGAAAAAGGCGGATTTGTTTTAAATAAGA
>PPHD01015707.1:0-15947 GCA_002909625.1 Bambusicola thoracicus
TTTATTTTTATTCAAATAGCTTCCCTTCTTAGACAAAATTGGTTTTGGTGTCCAACTTTCAAAGCACATTAGCCCAATGACTGTGGCCCTCAAGAGATGGGGAAGTGTGTCTGGGACCTGAATTTTGAGATTCCCTCCCTGTGTTTCAGAGGCAGTGGAAGTTAGAGGTGGTTTATCCATCACCAAATTGGCACATCTTTGTAAGCAAATCAGACATCTGAATCATTATTTCAGTTTTGACACAGAGTTTCTGAGCAGATTTCAGTTTCATCTCTGAACTTGCAGCATCCGTTTTCTTTGTGGGTCATGGAGAAGTGATCATTGTTCCTTGCCAAATTCTGATTTGGATGAGTTATGCTTGTAAAGCTTTTTATGGATCAAATGAACTACATGAGCTTCGCAAGAGCTAAGGCAATGTTCCTTGACTGTGGATCCCCTCAGAAACTAGAAAAGTGTAATAAAAACAACTGCTCTCTTTGACCGTAGTAATTTTCTGTGCTGAAGCAAGCAGAAAAGAAATGGTCTTTACCCCCTGTCTGGGTCTCATTTGACTCTAGATCTTCGGGAGTAAAAATCCAGTTTTGAACTGGTATTTTTTTTAAAGTACCTCTTGGACTTTGTGTTCCTGGTTCAATTTGTCATTTTCAAGACCCTCACTCCCCCAGGGACAGTGACAGGTATGTTTCTGTACAGTAGTCCAGTTTCTGCCATTAAGGAAAACAACATACATACAACCTTTTTAGCCATCTCATTTTTTAAGTGACAGTGAATAGATCATCCATATCTATGATGAATGATGTAAGCAAAGGAGGGTCTGGCAGCACTGGGCAATAACTTTATGTGATGCATGTTCCAACCTGATTGTATTATACAACCTTTCTGCACAAATTTCAGTTGAATAATTGAACAATAAAACATCTTTATTCTAAATAAAGTTATTGTAGAAGACCACTTTTTATTATTTTTAATTTTATTCTTTTCCTTTTGCCTAGGTAGCTTGTTTTCTCTTTCCCTTTGCTTTTTAAATGTCTCAAATTATGTATGGAACACCATTTCCCAAACAGTACTTTGGAGGTGCAGTAACAGGAAAACTACTCTTTGTTCCTTCTTTGCCTGTCAGTAATTTTTCCTCTTTACAAGTTCCTTTTTCAGCCTTGCTTTCTCAACATCCCTCGAACAAAAAAGCCTTAGTATTCTCCTTGCTTTGCAAGCAAAAAATCTTGCTTGTTTAATCATCAATCTGCAGACTTCCTCTGTTGCAAGACCTTTTCAGTTGCTTATACCCTCATAGCACTTTTATGAAATTTCATGTATCTTTCCAAGCATAAGCATATGCATTTCCAGGAAATATATTTTACAGACCAGTGGGACAGGTGTTCTCACTGGGATTAATAAATCTATTCTATTTTTGACATTCTATTTGCATGGTATCAGGGACAAATATTTTTCATTACCACATTTTGATCTACTATTGTTGTTATTATTTTTTAATAGGAAAAACATGTGAAAATTTTAAATTCACTGAAAACACTGTAAGAATAGTAGCTTAAATTTAAAGTCCTAATCCCCTCAAATATATTACTCTGTATCCTTGTTTTGATGGAAAGGTGCTTGAACATGCTTAGTGAAGCTAAGCACGTTTTAGAAGTTCTCTGATAAATGGATCATATACTCCTCTCTCTTTCTTGTAATAAGGTACATTTGGGAATTCTTCTTCAAACTGCATTCAAAACTTCCTTAGATGATTTTAATAAACTGCAGGTCAGGATTTTCAAATCACTTGCCTAAAAAAGTAATGAAGAAGAAGAAAAAAATCAATGGTGACAGGATACATCATAGATATCTTCTCCAGTAAAAGTAAATCCATATTGAGTCTTTATTTTTAATAGGCTAATTTTATATTTTTCTGCTGAAAATTTCAAATTGTCCCTCAGTAAGATAAAGATCTATCCATTAAATAACAAAAGCAGTTGAAAAGAGGCACCCTATCAGAGAAGAATTTGAAACTTAGTCTGAATCAATTTTTGCCTTCCCTGAACAAAGTTCTCTGCGCTCCCTAGTGACAAATCAAATGACCATTTACTGAAGAGCAACTATCTTAACTCCTCTGTGCTAAGTACACCTACTCAAAAGAAAAGGCAATCTGTGATACTTCAGCCTTTGTTGTTTGTCTATTTTAGAGACTGACAGTCAAAGGCTGTTTGAAGAAGTACTGAATAAGGCTTTTGTTCCTCATGAAGAGGAACTGTGGTTTGAAATATTTTTGCTTTGTTGCACTTTGTCTCGTTCTGTTGTTCTATTCATCTTATTCATTATTTACATGAGTTCAGGTTAATGTGGGGTCCCTGTATACATCCCTAAATGCATCTGAATCTTAGAACCTTTAATAAAATTTTCAAAACCAGAGTGGTGTTTATTATAAAATAAAGTAAAATAAAATTTCTTTGCAATTAACTTAAAGCATTAGTGGATACATCAAAGTGTATTTCTCAGTGTTTATCATCTTACATTCATGTGCAGACAGTACTCTATTAAAGAAGGAATTATATCACACCCAAGTCCGGCTAATGTTCTTTGGACTGTCAATGACCTTTAGAGATGTTGAACCAGACATTTAAATCATAAAAGCAGAAATCAACAGAATTGTTCCATGTCACACCTCTTGGTTTTCCAATTCATGGCAGCAATGCTACAATTCTTCAAATGCATGTTATCAGGTACAATAAAAATTCTTCATTTGGTCACAAAGAATTATTTTCTTGGCTACTGCCAGACAACTTGATGTGTCATCATACTGTTTCTACAGCAATGCACCATTTTGCTGGAGCCACTACAGAATTCAGAGGTGAAAAGATGCAGCTCTGCAGAAAGTAAACTCACCTGTGTCACAGAGTTTGTTCTCTATTGACTTGAACTTCTCTGAAGGCTTGCCGTGATGGTCACAACACATACTGAACCAGGGCTGGCTGCTCTGTGCTGATGAGGATACTGTTAATTACTGTGCAAGTGTTTCTAGAGTCCCTCTGCTCCTGCCTCCTGTTGACACTATAAGGCATGTCCAAATATAGATAAATTGATTTTGGTCTTAACCCACAAGGTATAGATTTCCATGGGCTCTGCATATAAGGCACCAAATTGTTACTTCCTTTACTTATCTGTTCTTTGTTCTTTAATCTTGCTCTGTCTTTCCTTCATTTCAGTGTCTTTAATACCTTATTCACTTTAATTCACCTCTGGGGCCCTCTGGTTATTAATTTTGAGTTAATTTAATACAGTAGCTTGGATTTGATTATCCAAGAGGATAGTATCTATGATGGTCTCCTTGGAAAAGAGAAATAAAACTCAAGTTTAGAATGGGTTTGAATGAAGAACTACTAAGCTGTTTTGGATAAACTTGAACTACTTCCTAAAACTTTTACTCACTACTAGTACCACATATAACTAAACTTTTTAAAAAATACATATGTCTGCTTATGTGTGTATCTACATTTGCATATACATACAGTCAAATTTGTAGGCTTCTCACAATGAGAAATGTGATTATCTTGGTATTTCCAGCTGAGATCAAAAGGAAAAATCCCAGGCAGATTCCCAACATATTGGTGAGGTTTCAGGCCACACTTCACAAACTGGAGAGCTGCATACTAAGGATATTTAGTAATTGTATTAAAAGCACCAGATATCAACAAAGCTATAGAGGGTTAGAAATATTTTCAGTCTATCATCACTCAAGACTTCACTGCAGAATACAGAGATACATGAGTGCAATTTTTGTACCAAAGATATCATGTCTTATCCATTGCAGATGAATCAGTCCTGGTTATATTTAATGTCTGGAGGGAGTTGAGCAGGAGCATACTCCAGAACCAGAAGTGATGCATTTGATGTCTTTTTGTAAATACAGAAAAATAGCAGCCAACTGTTGTTCTGCGTGTCTCTGCAAGAATGGAGAAGGAGAAAACAAAAAAAAAAACTGACTCAAAGTTTAGTAATGCAGACACTTATGTAAAGACTGACTCTAAAAGCTCTACCACCTAGTGAGTGTCTGATTAAGTCCTCACCTGCATGACATCCAATTCAAGTAAAATTAAATATTCCATTAATTACTTTTTGAAGTTCAATATGTATAGTGCTGCCAAGGTAATGCAGTCCTGCTTGGCAATATGCTCAGCCTCTTGTTTTAGGTATTTCTCAGCAAACATTATGGGCCACACTGCACTTAGGTAGCAGATCAATTGAACAGAAATGTATTGGTGGCCCAGGCTGTGAGCTGAACATAAGTTGCAATGATTTCTGTTATAGACCAGTGACCATAATATTAGATCATCAGACTTTTGTTTGTATTGTAAGTCTAGATTTAAAATCATATTTTTAGGTTCCTGACTACTTCAGGGAGGCACATTTCTCCTTTCCTGAGCATCATCTTCCACACGTAAATCACCATTATTTCTACAAGAAACTTCTTAACAGTTTCTGATCCCTGTAGGAGTCCTTTGCAACACTTTGACTAAGTCAATTTCTGTCTCTTCTCAGACTCTATGTACCACCCAGGCGTTCTTTCTGACACACCGAAACTTTGTAGCATTCCATTCCTGTTTCTATTATTTATATGTTTTGCATATATTTGTAATAAAAATTATTTTAATAATTATTAATAAACATCTACTGTTTAACAATCCTTCTATATTACATTTTCCCCATGAGATGCCTTTATTTCCATAAATATTTTATTGTATTTTTTTTATACAGTTACTCATCTCCATCTCACAAATATTCAGACATATTCTTGATTTCAATGATATATTACCAAGGCACTTGTCTTTCTTGGAAATTAGTTTTATATCGGACTGAAGAAATATTTTTCAAAGCTGAATACCCTTCTACTGTTCTTGTTGTTGTTTCTAATTTCTGTAAATGAAGCTTTGAGGAGCAGAGTCCTCCTTGGTGACAGTGCCAACAATGAAATTATTCTGTTAAATAAAATGCCACCAGGAGTTGTTTTAAAATGTGAAATTTTGTGAAGCATTGCAAAATGGCAACAAAGCATAAGACAAGCTCGTATGCTACACAACCACAGAGATAACCAATCACAGCAGGGAATTAACTATAAACCATAAAGCAAAAGAAAAAAATAAAAGCCAACACATTTCCTTCCCTAATGAAAGTGGCTTTTATCCACGCTTCTTTTTCTTTTGTCTTCTTTTTTTCACCTTTGGAACCATCCAACAAAGAACTGAGCTAAACTACAGTTCAGTGGTGAACTGAGGAAAAGGGGGAAGCAGAAGAAATTCTACAGGTATATCAGTGATAAAAAGAAGGTCAGGGAGAATGTGGACCCTCTCTGGAAGGAAAATGGAGACCTGGTCACAATGGATAAGGAAGAAGATGAGATACTCAATGACTTTTTTCTTCAGTCTTCACCAACAAGGGGTCTAGCCACAATGCCCAAGTTGCAGACAGCAGTTTTAAGAAATGGGAGAAGGAAGATCTGCCTGCTGTAAGTGAAGAACAGATTCAAGACCATCTGAAGAACCTGAAGGTGCGCAAGTCCATGGGACCCAACAAGGTTCTGAGGTAACTGGTGGATGAAGTTGCCAAGCCACTATCCATCATATCTGAAAGGTCATGGCAGTCTGGTGAAGTTCCAAGTGACTGGAAAATGGGAAACATACCCATACCAAGGGAAAAAAAGAAGATCCAGGGAACTACAGGCCAGTCAGTCTCACCTCTGTGCATGGCAAGAGCATGGAGCAGATCCGTCTGAAGGTCCTGCTAAGGCATGTGGAAAATAGAGACAAGATGGTTGGTGGTATCCAACATGGCTTCAGCAAGGACAAGTCATGCATGACGTACCTGGAATTATAACATCAGGGGAAAAAGGAAAGGCAACTGATGTCATCTACCTGGACTTGTGCAGAGCATATGACACTATCCAGCATGACATCCTAGTCACCAAACTGGATAAAAATAAATTTATGGATGGACCTCTGGTTGGATAAGGAATTGACTGGATGGTCACACTCAGCAAATTGCAGTCAATGGCTCAGTATCCAAATGGAGACCAGTGACAAAGCAACATTCCTCGGGGATTGGTGTTGGGATCGGTGTTATTTAACATCTCTGTGGGTGACGTGGACAGTGAGATTGAGTGCACCCTCAGCAAATTTACAGATGACACTAAGCTGAGTGGTGCAGTTGACATGATAGAGGGAAGGGAAGCTATCAAGAGGGTCCTGGGCAGGCTTGAGAGGTGGGCCCATGCCAAATCTCATGAAGTTCAACAAGGATGAGAGCAAGGTCCTGCATCTGAGTAGGGGCAATCCCAAGCACAGATAGATTTGGAAGCAGATTGTTGAGTACGGGTAAAATCAGTATGTAGCTTTTTTAACAGGGCAGTGTTGCATTTCTGTAACTGCTGATATCTCTGTGTTTGAGCCTCTGGTAGATGAAAATCACACTGGAAGCTAGTAAACAATTTAAGATCATGCTCCACTGTAAAGTCTGCCAGGGAATTAATCCCACAGGCAATTTACTGATGACAGAAGTGAGCACATATGATCATGTATACGAATGCTTGTAGAAACTAGACTGGGTTAGTTCTATTCAGGCCATGAGATTAGTTCTAGCTATAGCAGTTTTGTTATTGTTGTTGTTTTTTCTTTTTTAATGGAAGAAATGAACGTCAATTTGAGCTTCTTAGCAATGAGTACCTAGAAGTTGAAGACATTCCTCTAGCACATGAGAGCAAGTTCAGGATCAGTAAGTTTCATATCAGCCTTATCTGTGACCTAGGAAATATGTTATGCTTAAGTAAAACACTATTTGTCATAACACGAGTGAGACTTAGACATGACTGAGAATATCACATGCAGATGCTACACTCTTTCATGCCAACTACTAAGACTTGAAGAACTGTAAGCCATGTTTCTTTTTCAACTCACCTCTTCTGGGGTGTTTTGTTGATGTTGTTGTTATTGTTTGTTTTATTTTGTTTTATAATACTACCCAATATGGCTAGATATTTCTGCATGTAGAATTTAGCATTAAATCTCCCACTCCGCTGATAATGAGATGTACAACCTCTTCCAAGACACTCTTGATTTTTCTACTGAGAATAATGCAACCATCTATAAACTATAGCTGCATGCATACAACTCTGTTTTTCTCTTACAGGAAAGAGAGAAGGTGTTTTTATCCTACAGTACTCTAAAGAGACTGTGGGTTGCCTTGGGCTGTGGAGCAGGTCCCCCGAATCTCTAGGAACCCATCACAAAGCAGAGAATTCTTGCTTGAGCACCTTCTCATGGAAAGTCAGTACAGAAGAGTATCTCAAGCAATACAGCAAACTCTATGAAAAACTTGTTACATGGGGCATTTTGCGAAATATTGAGCATTATTTTATAAAAAATAAGTGTAAAAAAAAAAAAAAAAAAAAAAGTAATGCTGTTATGCTAATACCTCCGAATTCTGAAAAGACTGGATTTACTTTGATTTTCTGCACTGCCTGTTTGGATCTAATTAGGAGTGTCAGTTATTTTCAGTTCCCAAATTCTCAGAGTAACAACAGGTCACCGTATATCATCCTAATGTAAGTGGTTTTATCTGACATGAGTCAGTGAGAGAGGGATAGATGCAGTGCCAGCGTATCTATATCCAATACTGCTACATACACCATAGCCAATTAGTAAGCTATTGCCTTTTGAAAACATTGATTCCATTCCTTCCTCACAGGCACAGCAGAGAGAACATAAAAACCCACTGGTTCTGCAGAGTTTCAGATGTCCTACAAATGAAATCCAGAGAGCAACTCTTCCAGGAGAGAGTCATACATCACAGAGGACTGCATTTACAACCTGGGCAGCTGGTAAGTGTTTGTTCTTCAGTTACAGCTTGACAGAGCATAGATTAGGTAGGAAGATACATGTGTTTTCCAATATGGTATCATTTACATTAATTTTAATTATGCTGCAGTGTAAGAGCCCCTTCACATACGTGTTTTGAAAGACAAATGTACAGCTTTTGGCAAGATCATAAGCACAGGAAAGTATTCGTTTTTACAGAACACACAATTCCTGGTATGTGAGGCCATGGCCTGGTATGTGAGGACTCCACTACTGGAGAGTAAAAGGCACGAAGCCTCACTGCCCTGCCTTGGTTTTTGCATTCTCCACAAAGAGTAAGCTAAGGATAGTGAAACTTTCCTCCTTTATTTGTCACTTCATAAGATCTGGTGACAAATATTCTAAACTAAGTAGGATTTGCCAAGGATGTTGGTGGCAACCCTGTCAATCTCAGTGCGCACAGTCAGAGATTCTGAAGAAAAAATGCACTGAAGGAGATGATTAATAAGAAGTTATTAATCTATTTATATGCTTAACTGGGAACTGACATCTTAAACATTAACCTTTAATCACAGTGCTGTGCTATGTTACTGCTTGTGCCAATGATGTCTCCTTGTAACCTTGGATGTTTTAACTTCTGTAAGAGCTCGCGTCTTTAACCTAGAAGTAATGCTTATGATGGCCCAGGCTGTCCTGAAAATGAGGAGAGAGCTGGGGAATGGATGCATGGTTAACAAAATCAATTTGTTATGCAACCTGCACATACTTGAAAGAAAACTTGCTATTGTTTTTCCTGAAATGTGTGTGTTGAGTGATGTGCTGGTATTCAGCTGATATATACAACAGCAGTAGAGGCATAAGAAAACCAAGCTTGTGATTGCTTTATGAGTCTGTTAATTCCTTCTTAACGATGGTTGAATGCACTGGCCAGTTTTGAACTAAATTAAAAATCCCCATCACATAGGCTTTAGAAAAACAAGGGTGTGACAGGATGAAAAAGACACAAATGTTGGAAGGCTGAAAAGTAATCACCACATGAATTAGGCATTAAGGAATCTATATCATGTCATGAATACAACAGTCTTAAGAAAAACCTGCCGCGGAGAACCCTAGCACACACAGGATACAAACATCTAAAGAACATCAGATTTCACTAGTTACCTATTGCTCACAAAACTGCTTTTTTACTCATACATACCTAAAAACCTAACCTATATTGCTAAGATTTTCCATCTCTGGTAGAGGTGAAAATCACAAGGAAACAGCAGAAATTCTTTATCCTCTCCAGAACATTCCATTCCCATCCATTATTACAGCTCAGAGACCTCATATCAGATGACAGCCGTCTTGATCATGATGAAAGTGACCTTGGGTGAATCACTTAACTTCTTTTTATTTTCCATTTTAAAAACTGATATAATAATAATAGTCTAGTATGTACTTCAGGGGGGCAGGAAGCTTAATGTTTATAAAGTATTTTGAGATGAGATCTGAGGATAAAAATACTATGCAAATGAAAAGTATTATTATTCTTTATTATACCTTACAGCTTTATAATTAATGAAATATTTCAAACCTAATCCCACACAGGCTCATTTCTTTACTATAAACTTTGATTATCTCCATGCACAAATAGCTGATACTTACCTTGGCCTGATGGTATCTGTACCAAGGTCCAATTACTGACTTTTACTATCTTTTTTGCCTTTGAATTCAAACGGGTTGCTTCTTTCACCAATGAATATCAGCCAAGGCTGTTTTATTTGGTATTAAATAACATTTTTAGGTGGCAGACAATGAAGTGGCTTAGTTTAATCTTTTAAAATAGTTAGAATTAGTAGAATTACTTAACTATTTACGCTTTCCTGGAATCTATGGAGTTATTTCTGTCTAAACCAGTGGAAGGTCTAGGCACCTCCACTTTCACCACACTCTCTCCATGTGAGAGACTAGCTGTTGCCCCATGTTAGCTAAGGAAGGAGGGATAAATACAGGGCACAAGGCAAATAAGTCCCTGCAAAGTTCCAGAGACCTAAGCAACAGAGAAGAGTGAGTTAAAGATTAGTTCCACTAATAGCATGGAGAGCAGTGCAGCAAACCCTGCTGATAAATGAAGTCCCTATCTAGAGTAAGGAAACTTAAGAAGAGCTTCTTCAGAGAAAATGGAGACATGGAGAAAGAAACAGACAAGAACAGACTAATCAATATGGTGTAAAGAAAAGCAAACTTAAAGGAAAAGGATGATAGAATGCAAATTTCTCTAAACCTTATATCCATTTTCTTTTGACAGTGAAATTCTTTAACACGGTTTTATCTTAAGACAGTAGTGAACTACTACTGACAGAAGAGGAAGCTCTCCAGTAGCAAGTTGAGTTTCCAGCCTATGGCTTTGATGGCTTAAAAGAGCCAGATTTTCTGCATGAATCTAGTATTGTGCAGGGGTGTCATGGCAATTACAGAGCAGAGCCTATTGATAACAAACACTAGCAGACATACTAAAATTGTTTGAGCAATTATTTTCAGTAGGAAGAAAGAGGAAAGACCATTAATAAAATGACAAAACTTGTTACCTCTGTAGGAGGTCAGATTTTGCAATTAAAAGATGAGGTACTCTGTTCTCCCCAGGTGCAGCACTGAAATGTACTAGGAAAGAACTCACTAAGAGTATCAACCCTCTGAGTCATCCTTGTTTCGGTGGACCTACAGTAGGACCGCACTAGGGGTGAGAATAGACAAACATAGGCTTCACTGAACTGTGGTCAGATTGCCAGCATATCTGGGTTAGCTACCCTAAAGCTGCTGCAATCTCTGTATTACCATTCAGCAGTAGCCACAAACACCAGACAGTGATATAGACAAACCCACATATTTGAGGGTTTTTCTGATTGTCAAGTACATTTTTCTGACTGTCAAATACAAGAGGAGCTTGTAAAAAAATAATTTCTGTGTGTCATAGAATCATATGGTAGAGGGCAAATGATGTCTAAATTCTCATGATCTCTGAAGAGGCTTACCCTCACTCACAGTAGGGATAAAGTCAGAACTTGGATTCTGTTTCAGGATTTCTAAACAAACAAGACAACCAGGAGCTTTTATCTCACTTTAGTTCATGAGAATTTAGACATCATCTGCCCTCTACCATTTCCATGCGTAAGGAAAAGTTGCCTCCTTGCTGAAAATATGCAAACCATACATGTTTTGTAACCTTCATATTGAAAATATTACAGATTTTTATGCCCAAACATAAGTGATCAGAGGGTTTGGGTGTTTTACTGGTTTTGTTGATTCCTTTTAAGGCTTCCTGTCTGCTTAAGTAGAGCCAGATTTTACTTTGGGTCTTGTCACATAGCTTTACAGTTTTTCTAGTTTCAATTATTCTCCATGTTTTGGAGCACTCTATTCACTCTATTTCAGCTGCACAAATGTTGACTGAAAGGAAGGAAAAAGTAGCTATTCATAATCTCCAATGGCAGGCAATACTTGCACTGTAATAAACCCCCCAAACTTAACCAGTAGGAAACAAAATTCTGAATCTGAACAGACTGTCATCCTCAGCACTAACAATATAAAAAGGGGGAAGGGGGTTGCAGGGGGGCATAATGAGCAACTTGTTCCTATGGCAGCCTGTTTGGAAATCTATACCTTGCCGCAAACCCTGTTAAGAGGAACCTATTAATAAAATCTGCCCTGAGATCAGGAAAGGTACCAAATGTAATGGCTCACAAAACAGTCCAAGCAGCAAAGATATTTTTCCCAGTTACTACAGTCTCTTGTCCTTTTCACATCACTGATGTCTTGTCAGTCTTATAGATACTCAGCTATATCAAATTTAACAAGATTCAGAAAAGGCTACAAATGGATGCTACGTATCTGCTAGGTGGAAAAATGAGAATTTAAAGCACATACAATAAATTCTTCTCCACTCTTCATGCCCCCTCAGACAATAGGATTTAAATTGACTGTGATTAGACACCCCTTGGTTCCACAGATACTAGGAAATTAAATAAAATATTCAGTTTATAATTATGTCTATATGTACATCCTCCCTCATTTTTATTTTCATGTTTTGCTATTCCTCAGAGGAGCTGATGAATGTTTACATCCCCTATATCATCATCTGCTTTTCTAGGTCAATTCTACTCCACTGTCCTCAAACTAAACTGTCACAGAGAAACTCCCAATAAATTATTGTATTCCATCACAAAATTAAATGTTGAAGTTAAAACAAGAATACAGTAATGGATAGAGGTTTCAGCTATGTATCTTGTTCTCTGTATAAGCCATGCCTACCTTGGCACCCAATACAGAAGTGGACAGGCTCCCATCCAGAAGGACATGGGCAGACAGGAATTTGCAGCCTGGACTGGCTAAACGCATGCAAGCTGAGCAACTGTGAGGAGGTGTCATGGTTAATAGTCAAAAACAATTTTCTCTCTCATCCATGGAGAGAGGAAGTCTGACTGAAGTTTGACCAATTATCTCTGATCCAGAATAACAGCCTTAGAAAATCACACTTTATCCACAGATAATATCTGAGGGGCACATTAGGATCCCTTTTTGTTCTCATGTTCATTTATTAACTTCTGCCTGTATTTGATTAATCGTTTGCAGTCACAGAAACAAATATCTAGGTAGAAAGCCTATTGTATGCCATGGTTAATGGAGAGCTAAAATCCTCTTTTGGGTATCCTTGTTTCATTCTCAGCATGAGTCTTTCCTTTCTGCTTTATTTATATGAGGAACTCCTCTTGGCACAAAAGGACTGCTGTGCTAGAAGATTCAATGAGGACAATCTACATAGTAGGTGATGGGAAAAGAAGCTGGGCCTGGATGAGTATTAATCATAAGCTGCAGTCTTATAATGGACATGGGAGCTGCTACGCTTCTGCAGAATTATGTGTCAAGCCTTTTGCTGTCTGACAATACAGCTGCAGAACTTCTCCCTTCACAATTTAGTCTGCTGGCAGGCTTTTTGCTTTTATGAAGATAATCACTTGATCTTGATCCAGTTTGCTTTTATTTTTCCTTACTTCTTTCCTTTATTTCTTTCTTTTTCTTCCTTGCTTTCTTGTTTTCTCCCTTCTTTCCTTCTTTCTGTTTGCACTAAAGAGTATGAGTTGTCCCCAGTCTTCCTGCAGAGAAGTATTTTGCAGTCTTGACTCCAGTAACCTTCACAATATCCTTATGAGTTCTGCAACAAAGAGCTGCGGAATTTGTTTGAGAAGACAACCCAGTGGCGGCTGTATGTGAACTGATAGGACTGTCCCATCCCTGGAAGTGCAAAAGGCCAGACTGGCTGGGGTCCTGAGCAATCTGATCTAGTGGGTGACAACCCTGCCCATGGCAGATAGTTGGAACTAGAAGATCTTAAAGTTGTCTTTCTACCGAAGCCATTCTATAATACCATGTCTGGCAACATTAAATGAAATGCTGTGCCAGAGGACCTCCTGATGGCCCCTCTTCCTTCCTGTGCCCCTTCCTATTGACTACTGCTGTGGCCCGGTCGGTCACCTGAGGTGGTAGGACTATTTCTGTAATCCACAAACACAAAGGATCATCCTCTGTGTCTTGCTTCAAGAATTTGCCTACTGGAAGTCAGCATGTCTACTAGCTGAATGTCACATGTAGGAAGAAAAGAACAGTAAAGAAGATAGTCTACATCATCTAGGGTTTGCAAACAAGTGTGGGGAAATAGGATAAATGAGGTGGCTTCTCAATGTCAGTAAATACCTGCTTGCTAAAATCACAGGAGACACAGAAAAAATCCATGGTAGAGATTTATAGCCTCAGAGTTATCAACAATTGCAATGCTGAAAATGCCCATGGAATTTGGCACTCACTCCTTTCCAGATGGGGTCCTTCCCTATTCAAGGGAATCAATAATTGCTGTAAATTCTCCATAGTGCGTTTGTTTGGTGCAGGGCCAACAGCACAGGTCTATGGAGATCTGCAAGGAGAACCTTAAAGCCTTCTCAGCACATTCTCTGCAAGTTTCCAACTTGGAAGAAGAGCTGTGTCAGAGTTAGGAAATTTAGCTTCGTTGTTATTTTTCTCTAGGCACACCAGTCAAAGTACACAATTATGCACACATGGAATGTCTTCTGCAGAACCTGAATGTCCTGCTCCAGATCTCAATTAGGGCCAGGCTGAGCCATGTACCATGTTAGCACAGTGGTTTCTTACTCACTGAATGGGCTAGCTACAACTTGGATGAGAGGAACATGTTTGTTTTTCCTGGGGCATTGAAATGTCTAGTGCAGATCTTGATTTACAAGAATATTTAACCGACAAACTTGTTTTTCAGATTCAGACTGACTTCATAGGCCAGGCTGATACCCAAATGAAGATAAAAACCATCACTGCCAAAGGAATTAACAGTGAGTGAGAAAAGAAAGCCAGTCATAACTTTCTAAGCATCTAAAATAAATTACAAGACAGTGTATTAAAAAAAAAAAAAAAAAATGGAGCAACAGTGTGAGAAATGGATACAAACCATCCTCATTCATTTTTGCATAATGTACTAAGACTTATTTTATTGGGCAGAAATGCCTCTCTTTTTATAATGTTGGTTGCCTTCATAGCTCTCCTTAGAAAATGGAAACTTTTGAAAAAAATGTAACTCGATGATGTCCTGATTTGGTATTTGCAGTGAGTGGTCCTCTTTCAGAACAAATAGGCAGACCAAAGACAATGAATACACTGAATAGCTGAAACCTAAGTTGTTTTGGACTCAGACAGGAATAAACCTTTAATTGGTGTTGAGAAATAAACCTGGTAGAGAAGAAGAATAAATAATATATATGCCTTGTAGCAACACAGCAAGAAACTGCATATTTGTCTACTTACCTTCAAAGTGCACCTGTACGTCATGTTCTCCCCACAAGTTCAGAAAGAATCTATTTAGGTTGAGAAATTGAAATCTCTCTTTCTAAAACAAATTTCTCTAAATATTTTTACATTAATGACAGCACAAGAAAAGTCAACCTGTCTGCACTTTCTATTCAGCAGTATGTGTTACTGTTAGTGTTACTATTAATTACCAGTGCTATTTTTTGCCACTGGTGGTAGAAGGCTGCAGAAGATGATCTGTAAGTACAACACACCACCAGTGTTGGACAAACTCTTCTGATAGTTGTCTGTACCTTATTCTTTCAGAATATAAAATATTATCTCTGTTTCATAAATGAGAATAAAGTTAGTACCAAACTCATTTACAAACCTGCAGACTTTTTTGCAAATATGATGACAGAATCCTCTTACTGTAAGCTGGGGAGGCTCTGATCTCAAGGCCAAAAAGCTAATAGACACACAATGGTATTTGTAAGCATATCTTACAATAGTTTTTGGGAGGCTGTTTTTAGATACAATAATATGTAAAGTACATAAACCACAGTAAGACTTTAAATAAATAGATAGATAGATACATAAATAAATAAATGTTATTCAGTCTTTCCCTTCAAGAAAATGTAAAACTAAATCTAACCCTATCGCATTTTCAGAGTCCCTATGAAGTCCAAACTGTTCAGAAGAAATGAAAGTCACTGATTGGATGGCTGTCAGAGCAACTAATTGGTACAGTAAGGAGTGATGGACAAAAAGTATCATTACATATTAAAAAATCTATTCATTTCTTAGTTTTCCTGAAAGCCTGTTATTGCTCCAGTTACAGAACTTCATCTGCTTCTCAATAAAATCTGCAAATGAACAAGAATAATTCCATCTCCTTTATTAAAAAAAGCAAGAAGATAAATCATTTATTCTAAGTGTCATTGTCATAAAACTTAACAAAGATAATTTATTAGGAACGGTTAATTTTTTTTGGAACAAAGAGCCTTTATCTTGAATCATGCTTTATTTTTCAATTAAATATTTAGCAAAAAGTTGTTTCCATTGCTATTATTTGTCATGCCTTATTAAAAAACATTACACTATGAAAATTTTAAGATTCTTAAATAGATTATTTGAAGTGATTAGTAGGAGGAAAAAATCCATAATAATTTGATTTAATTTCTTAATTATATTCATATAGAAATTTTGCAGAAAAAGGTTATGGAAAAAGCATGATGAAATTAAAAATGGTCCCAAACTCTTCATAGAGAATCTTGG